>JAGVVM010000246.1:0-12614 GCA_019149425.1 Psidium friedrichsthalianum
CCCCTTTCCCCCTTTCCCCTTACTCCTTTCCTCTTCTTCTCTCTTCCTTTCTCTTCTCCCTCTTCCCCTTTCTTTTTCTCCTTTTCTCCCCCCTTCCTTCTTTCTCTCTTTCCTCTCCTCCTCCCCCTTCCTCTCTCCTTCTTCCCCTCCCTCTTTTCCTCCCCCTCTTCCCTTCTCCCTCACTCCTCCCTGCCCCCCCCCCTCTCCCGCCTGCATCCTCCTTCCCTCTCTCATCTGCTTCCTCTCTCCCCCCTCTCCCCCCCCTCCCCCGTCTCCACCTCTCTCCTAAATCCCGTCCCACGCACCCTCCCTTGTCCTATTCTCCCCTCTCCTCCCCTTACAAAAAGGACAACACCGGGGCCCCCTCTTTAACCTCTGATCGGCTCTCCCGGATGACGCTGTCCCCCCCCCCTTTCCTTACCTGAAGCCCTTCTCACGCGCCAGCCGCAGAGGACTCTCCCCTAAAGTTCCAGACCTGTTATCCGGGGGATAGCTCTCCAAGCGATCATAGACTAGAAGATTGTTGTTGAAAAGGGATAGTCTATTTCGGACGATTCCAAACTTTTTCGCCTCTGTCTATGAGATCCTCCACCATCACTGGATCAGCTGGTTAAGAGGTCCCAACATGATGCCTACCGGAAGCCATCTATCCTCCCTGATTTTGATGCTCCTTCCATCCCCAACAACCCACCTCACTTAGGTAGGATGGCATCTCTCCCTGAATAAGGCTTTGCCAACCCCACGAGGACGGTTGCCCTTCCCTGCTTTCAAAAGTCCCCGTTGGAAAATAGAGACCTTTAAGAACTTGACTCCAAAGAGCAGATGGAGATTGCCACAGTCTCCAAGCTTGCTTCCCAGCATCGCTTTGTTGAAGTTAATAAGATCTTAAAACCCAAGCCTCCTCTGTCTTTTCTAGTCTTCAAAACTTCCCAGCTTTCCAGTGAATTCCTGAGTTCGACTTGCTATTCTGTTTCCACCAAAAGGAGGCAATCTTTCTCTCTATAGCTCTGCAAATAGATACAGGGATTTTGAAGACCGACATGGCAAATTGAGGTAAGGCTTGCACCACAGTTTTAAGCAGAATCTCCTTCCCGGCTTTTGAAATCAATTTCTCTTCCATCCTTGAAGCTTCAAATCTACTCTGGCTAGAATCAAGGCGAACATATATTTTTTTTACTGACCCCAATCTGACGGGATACCAAGGTACTTCCCAGTCTTCTCAATGATAGGTACTCTCAAAGAGTTTGCCATATTTTCCTTTAAATTCAAAGGGCAGCCAGCACTAAAGAAAATGCCTGATTTTTCGAGGTTAATTGCCTGGCCTGAGGCTTCACAAAACTGATTTAGAATATTAGACAAATTCTGGCATTCCTCACGTGTTCCATCAAGAAAGAAAACAGCATCATCAGCAAACAAGAGGTGAGATAAGATAGGGCAGTTTCTATTCAGTTTGATCCCTTTCAATCTCCTTTCATCAATAGCCTGATTCAGATTTAAAGACAATACATTTGCCATTATAATGAATAGGTATGGGGATAAAGGATCACCTTGCCTTAAGCCACGGGATGGTGTGGAAAAAGGAAGTGGTTCCCCATTTACCTTGACACTAAAGGACACCGTTGAAATGCATTTTCTAACAAGGGAGATCCACTCTTTGTAAAACCCCATTTTGACATACTATCGCATAAGAAGTCCCACTCCACCCGGTCATACGCCTTTTGCATATCTAGATTCAAAAGGGCTTGAAACTTTTTGGTTCTTTTCCGGACTCTTAGTTGGTGGATGACTTCCTGGACCACAAATATATTATCATGAATCTGCCTACCCCCAATAAAAGCACTTTGTTCTGGAGTAATGAGGTCGGGAAGCCAAGGTTTTAGGCGATTTGCCATTACCTTAGAAATAATCTTATAGTTAAAATTGCATAAACTGATCGGCCTGAATTGAGTAATACTCTCTAGGTTAGGCACCTTCGGGACGAGGGAAATGTGAGTTCTATTCAGAGTATGATCCAGCATACCTGAGGTAAAGAAGTCCTTGACCATGCTCCAAATATCCAGCTTTAGAAGGTCCCAATAGTGTTGGTAAAAGTGTCCGTGAAAACCATCAAGACCGGGGGCTTTAGAAGCTCCCATTTGAAAAACAGCATCTTTTACTTCTTCAAATGTAACGGGAGCCATTAGAGAAAGATTCATTTCCCTCCCCACCAGGACCAGACAAGCACCAATCACATGCTGAAAGTTTCTAGAGCCCACCGAGACATATAGAGAGTGATAATACTCAAAAATATGATTCTTCAACTCGTCTGGATTTCTACACCAAGTTTGATCATCAATTTTCAGCAATGAAATTCTGTTACGTTGTCTTCTTTGAATCGTCGATGCATAGAAGAATTTTGTATTTCTATCCCCCCATTTAAGCCACTCAATCCGAGATCTCATACTCCAATACATCTCTTCCTGCCTCCAAAGATTCCCGATTTGTTCCACAATTCGTCGAGCTGCCTCAGCGTTGTTCTCTCTATCCGTGCTGTTAGTAATCTCAGTTAATTCCCTTTGAAGGTGTGTAATCTGTCGCGAGCTGTTTGAGAAATTTCTTTTGCTCCATTTGATCAATGCAACTGCCATTTCTTCAACTTTGACGCTAGATTCTTCACAGACCCTTGCTAGTCCTTCCAAATGTGCCTAACAAGGTCCTGTATTCCGGGTGATTAAGCCAATAGGCTTCAAACTTGAACTCTTTCTTCCTCTTTTTCCATTGTGGGGCTATGGACAGAATAATAGGGCTATGGTCTGAGCCAATTGCAGGTAAGGCATATGCTTCTGCTTGGGGGAATAGCATTCTCCAGTCAATATCACATAAAACTCTATCTAGTCTTTTTTTTACTAGAGCTTCCCCTTCCCTATTATTTGCCCATGTGAAAGCACAACCTTTGCTTTCTATATCCATGAGAGAGCAATCATGTAGAAGCTCTTGGAAAGCAACCATTCTGTAGTTCTCTGCCTCTCTTCTCCCCTTTTTCTCCCAGTGGTATAAGACTTCATTGAAATCTCCCGCAACCATCCAAGGATGATATGTATTAGAAGCTATAGACCGAATAACTGACCACAAGGAAAGTCTCTCTTGGAAGTTTGTTGGTGTATAAACACAAGTTATTCTCATCTTCTCATAAGTATCAGGATCTGTGAACGCAATATCAATGTAGTTCTCCTTGCTGTCCACTATCTCCACCGACCCATCCTCATTCCACCATAGAGCTAGGCCTCCACCAATGCCCACAGGATCTACGTGCATGAAAACTGGTAGTTTAGGCGACATCTCGCCCTCTCAACAGCATGCAATTTATTCTTAGTTTCCATTAAAAACACTAAACTTGGTCTCTCTTGAGCCACAAGAGCTCGAATATGCTGGAATGTCAGGGGAGAGCCCAAACCCTGACAATTCCAGCTCAAAAACTTCATATATCTCCCGGTGGCTTATTAGGGCTAGCCACCAAAGCCCATTTCTTAGAACCCTCCTCCATCGAGATAGGAGTTTCCAGGAGTTGCGTGTCATCAAACTCATAAGGAGTATTATCAATAGATAAAGTACGATAGCACCTTCGAAGCTTTTTTGTTACGGGGTCTTACTCTTCTTCTTAATTTTCTTCGACAAATCAGTCATGCTTTTTAGGCAAATATCAACCATGGGGTATCCGAAAGAAGTAAAGGTTTTCCACAATTCCTTTTTCCCAAAAGGTCCCCTGAGTCCTTCATAGGTTCTTTCCCTTTCCTCTTCAAATTATCCTCCGGAGTAATCTCCATCGGTTTTTCAGCAATTTGGACTTCGACCTCAATAGGCACCACAGCTTCTTCCACATTAGCATGAATAGGCGTTTCTGGGACTGTTTCCTCTTGATTAGGCACAGGGACTTCTTTCCTAAAGAAAAGCTTCCAAAAAGGACTCGCTTCCCATGCTTCCGCTTTAAGCCAAGAGCCAAACTTTCCATCTCCCACTCTTCCCGACTCAGTTTCTATATACTGATTTTATCACAGCTGTTGTAAAATGCCCAATCCTACCTCAAGAGTAGCAGAACCTAGGAAGTCTTTCATACTTGAAATCAACCCATAGGTGGTCATCATCTAAGCCCAAAACCATTCCCAGTAGAAGACAGTTATTGAGGTCTAGCATGACTCTCACTTTCCCCAACTTGCATATGCCACCCTCTTTGGCATCCATTTTCACATCCACCACCTTGCCAATATAGTTCCCAATCCGTCTAAGTGTAGTTTCGTTTATCATAAGCAGCGGCAATCCCACTATTTGAACCCAGAAAGCACAGTGCGTAAAATTGTGGCAATGAACAGGGACTTTAGGACTTAACTGTTGAAGAATCAGTAGGTTGCTTGAAAAGGACCACGAACTTCCATCTAGCACCCTTCTCATGATGAACTCTGACTTAAAGGTAAAGAAAGGATACCCTGTTCATGCTGGTCGAATACAAACTCCTCCGATTTCCAAGCTTTTTGCATAGTAGAGATGAAGGCTTGAAAATTAATATTTGGGTTAGAGTACAGTTTACCCAACAGAGTGAGGTTGTAGGCTTTGAGTTTGTTTTCAGGCCCCTTATCGTCGCATCAACAATCCTATCCCTGGTCCACAGATTTCCGAGACTGTTGCACAAAGCAGCAGGCGCTGCTCTCTTTCACTCTCAGACTCCATCTTAACAGTTGTTGTTTTCTCACAGGCTCCACTGAGAACTCAGGCCCCTAACGACAAAAGCCAGAATACGAGGAGAGATAACTAGATGCAGATTCAGCCGCCTAAAGATATTCCAGAGGAAGCTCGATATGACTATAAGGTGAAGGAACAAAGATGGGTTCAAGAGAGGGTTACAGAGCCAAGACAAAGGTGAAAGCTGGTTTTGGATGAAGGGAGCTCTATCTCTGGTGAACAAGGTGTGTTATTAGGTCAGAGAGCAAGTCAGCTCACGTAGCAATAATGTATTCCATCTACAGAAAGAGGAAAATCAGCTCACAAGGCAGAAAGGTAACAAGTGACGAAGAAAAGGAGGAAATCATGATTTGAGGCTGGGACGCCATGAAAGGCCAGACTAAGGTGTTGCGGGCGAGTGGTAAGGAGAAATGGGAAATGAAGTCTTGTGATGGGTATTTGTGAGATTCATGGCTGGGAAGAAGAGGAAATTAGGGTTAGGGTTTTACTATCTCCATGGATAGGGTTTATCTTGAAAAAGAGAGAGAGGCTCTTACATGAAGAGAGACGATATGCGGTGCTTTTATTGCCTAAACTTGAATTATCTGAATTTTGAGTAAATCATGTGGATATTGTGCCTATCTTTGAAATATTTGGCATATCTTCTGGCATATTGAATTTGAGGAATCTGAATCCCAATCATATCTTTGAGAATGTTGCACATCCTTGTTTGCATATTTCGGATTATTTGGAGGAGATTTGAAGATGATCTCTTAGTGATTTTGTCTTGATTTGATGCAAGTATATCTTTAGTTTGAATTGGAAAGATTGCGATTAAATGTGAATATTCTTTTAGATCTTTTGTGATAATCTCGTGATAATCTAAAAAATCTTTTGAATATATTCAAGGTACGCAAAATATTTCACAAATGTAATCGATTGGGAAAATTTCCTAATCCGCAACCGCATACATGGAAATAAGTCTATCTATCAGGCTTTAGATAGAATTATTTTCATAGCGGGTATTTTGAATTTTATGGTAGATCTATCAGGCTTTAAATCGAAACTTAATTCTAAAGAAATAGCGGTAATTATCTTTTAATTTTTGCAACTTGAATTTTAAATTTCATCCATAAAAAAAATCCTAAAAAAAATTTGCACCTTTGAACTTCAAGTGAGAATTCATCAAAATTGCCAAATTAAACATTTTTCATGAAATTGGTACTGAAAAGGCATTATTAAAAAATAATGTAACCAAGTCCCGAACTTAAAATCTTTGGTTTGTAGAAGTAATTTAGTTATCCCACTAATTTACTTAGGTTTCTAATTGACCTACCAAAAAACGATTAGTGGTGGCTCCAAAAATTTAAAATCTTTTGTAAGATAGTCATTTGAACCATAAGTCACGATTTTGGTAGAACTTGGGAGAGTTCGAGCTAAGTTAATTAATCTAATTAATTTGGTAATCCATTAACCTAAAAATTGGAAAACCTTGATTTTAGGTCGCGACACATATATCCTCAGATTTCTTGTGATTTCAAGGTCTTTTTTTTTATGCTTTCTTGGTGAAAATGCAATCAATGAAGGTTTCACATGGCAGTTCAGTGCTAAGAATTCACCTATGTTTGAGAAAATAATATACTCAAATAACTTCAGTATATTATGGAAATATAAGTATGAATAGGCAAGTTAGATTTTCCTTATTGAACGGACAAAGGTAGCCATCTTTGATGACCTCCAGATGTATACCAAAAACTTAATGTGGAGTATGTGAGTTCAATTCTCATTCACTGTTGAATGATGTGGGCTCTATGTGGAACCAACTTTTCATAATGCACATGAGAAATTGTGAATTCCAGAATTAATTCTTTATATTGTGAAATCCCTCTAGATTAATTTAGTTTAGTAACGAGGTAATTAAAGGTATTTCGCTGTGATGGTTGGTCCGCTTAGTAGGCTAGCTACGGCGACGGCAGCATTGGATCGAGTTGCCCTGGTGGTGGTGCTAACACAACGGTGTGGTAGTGGTGATGGGATTGATGGCACTCTCTATCACCACATTCTTGCATTTTTTTTTTCTTTATCAGGTTTTTTTTAAGGGCACGGTTGGTAATGCATCTGATTCTCTATCTTTTTGTTCTTTTGTTATCCAGAATAGAAAAAGAACATAAATCCATTTGGAAATATAAATTAATTTTTTCTTTTCAAAAATAGAAACAGGAAGTAAAAAAAGTCGTATCTTTATTTTCAGGAACAAAAAGAGAAACAATGTTATTTTGGAAAAATAAGCTTAATGTAACTTAATGCTCATCTTTACACCCACGAATCAATCACCCCTGCAGCCAGTTGTTGGCCGCGTTTGCAGATCGTTGGTCCATGCCCCCTCCAGTGACAATTTTATAATTAAATAATTAAATTGGGAATAGAAAATTTTAGGGCATACCAAATGCATTCAGGTTCGTTTTCT
Organism: Psidium friedrichsthalianum; assembly: GCA_019149425.1. Classification (NCBI taxonomy): domain Eukaryota; kingdom Viridiplantae; phylum Streptophyta; class Magnoliopsida; order Myrtales; family Myrtaceae; genus Psidium; species Psidium friedrichsthalianum. Next base: position 7,160 of record JAGVVM010000246.1, read on the forward strand.
ATTCTAGGAATATGAATTTTGTGTAGTGACGAAATATGTTTTTCTGCTCGAAAACTATTTCGGATAATACAATTAGAAAAAATTGTTTTTGCTCAGAAATTGTTCTCATAAACAGAAACGTTGCCGAATGCACCCTAAGCTTTTCTTTTTACTTTTTGTTCCCCCTTAATCTCTATTGTACTACTCTATTTTTTACGTCTAGCTTTTCATTACATAAAAAATCGAGACATAAAACGAAAAATCTTGACATATCTATAATAGACTTGTACAATAGAGATTAAGGAATGGAAAACCACAGTATGACTAAATATGAAAAAAGTTAGACGAAAAATTATAGTATGGTTAATTTTAAGCAAGAGAACAACAATCAATACTAATTGACAAGTAATATTTCATTCTAAAAAATTAAAATCCATGTAACGATTGGAAATTCTACTGGTAAAGAAAAAAATAAAATAAAAAAGGCGTTCACATAGGGATGGAAGAGGAGGGATATGAAAAGCGAAGCAACAAACCCAATTTCCGTCTGTAACGTCTGGGTCTTCTTGGATTTCATTGAAGTTTCCTTCCCACATAGGGATTGAACAGGATTTCATGTTAATTAGTGTGATGCTTACAGAGTTATTTCCGATGGATTATATATTATTCGTTGGTGATTTTTTTAACTCGTTGACTATTTGCAGAGTGAAATAAACCCAGTTTTTTTATCGGATGTCTCCAAAGAGATGAAATAAACCAAGTTGCTTAATAGATTAGTTAGTGTGCCTGACTTGTAGATGTTTAGCCCAAAGCATGTGCTTTTGTTTTCCTTACTGAATAACTTACAGATTTTACATGTAAGATATCTAGGGATAATCCCTAAACATCACGAAACAAGCACTTGTGACGAAATGTATTGCATTTTGATTCCTCTAGCCACTGATGTGCACTCCGCTAACTTTGCTTCCCCATAACCAATGTTGTTCTCTGCTGTGACTGATTCACCTTTTTTCTCTTTCTCCATTAGCTTATTATCACAATGCTTCACCATAACCTTGTGTGTTTCTCTATAGTTGACGGATTCAACCATGGCTATTGGGGAGATCCTTTTGAGTTCCTTCCTTCAGGTCCAATTCGAAAGTTGGCTTCTTTGGATTGACTATGCACAAAGGGAAGGAGCACTGGCCTTCTCTGAATTCAGCATCGATCTACTCAATAAGGGCAAGAAGATGCTAGACAAATCAATGCAATGCTGGATGATGCAGAGGACAAGCAACGGAGCAGTAAAGGTTTAATGAAGCTATGGCTGGACTATGTTAGGGACTTGGCCTATGACATGGAGGACTTGCTCAGTGAGTTCGCAATCGAAGCTGCTCAGGGCAAGTCGGAGGCAGAATCCAACACAAGCAGAGGTTAGGTGAAGTTCTGTTTCTTCATCCCAACATAGATCTTCTAGATCAAATTTGAAACCATGCTCGCTCATCTCTGAACCTGAGGTATAGAGGATCGTCGGCAGGTTAGAGGATATTATTGCCAGGAAGGCTTATCTAAGCTTGACGGAGAATGTTGTGGGCAGAACTGACTACACCCCAAAGCCCCAGAAAAAAAAAAAAAAAAACCCCCAAAAACAAGGCCCACAGTACTTTGTCTGCCGGAGACTCTGTTTTTCAGGTAGGGAGAATGAATAAGTTGGAAGATAATTGAACTGTTGACTATGATGCTAAAAATTCTGATGCCACGCTGAGCATAATCCCTATAGTTGGGAGGGGCAGTGTGGAAAGACGGCCTTGGTTCGGCGGCTGTATAATGGATGCAAAGTGACGAAGCTGTTTTCGAGAGAACGCATGGGTTTTGTGTTTCAATGTTTTCGTGTTGTCAAGATAACAAGACTATTTTGGGCGGTAATCACTGGTTTCCGCGTGAAGACGAAAATCTTAATGTGCTCCAAGTTAAGTTTTAAGGATGTCTATCGGGCATAAGTTTCGGTGCTTTAAACGGTGTCTGGAATGAGAAGGATAGAGATGGACTACCCTCTTGAAGCCATTTGAAGGCATGGGCTAAGGGAGAGCAGCTCATCATTACGACTTGCAACGCGTCCTACTATGTGCAGTAACAAAACTTCGGCCATATCCTTTGGAAGAGTTGTGCCCATGATAATTGTATAAGTTTATTAGCTTTCATGCTCTTGGAGTAACAAATTTTTGAGAGCACCCGGCTTTTGAATCAATAGGCAGAAAATAGCTTCAAAAAAGTTAAAGGTATTACCATTGCAGCGAAGATGTTGGTATGGTGCCCTATGTAATAATGGAATCCCGATGATGGGAAGTTACTTAATAGTTGAATGGGGGGGTGGGATCTTCCAGAATGGAGAAAATGATGATGTCCTCCACTTTGAATGAGCTATGTCCATCTTCCTTCTTATTTGAAGAGATGTTTTGCCTATTCGTGCAGTATTTCCCAAGGATAACAAAATTGAGAGGGACGAGCTGGCACTCTATGAATAGCCTAGGGCTTTTTTTGGATGGACCGAAAACGCGCGGAGGAGAATATCTTGAGTTTGGGACAAGATACTTTGATGAGTTAGTTTGCAAATCATTTTTTTTCAACAATCAAGTGTTAAGGGCATCTAAGTTTTCAATGACATGATATTTTGAATGATCTGGCAAAGTCAATTGCAGGTGGGACTTGCTTTAGCTTAGAGGAGTCTCTGTTGTATGTAATGAACATAATGCATTATCCTCTTGAAAAAGCTCATTATGCATCATTTATCTTGTTGTCGTATGGTACATCAAAAGGCTTCAGAGCATTTCAAGGATTATGTATTAAGAAGTTTAATCTATTGCATGTGCCTATTGCATGTTGGATCTAGAGGGGTTCGAGACAATTTCAATTTCCTACACAGGTGCTACATGACTTGGCTTAGCAGAATTGAAGTGCTTGAGGGTGCTCTCAGTATGTCATTGTGACATCATAGAATACTGATTGTGCTGGTGATTTAAAACATCTTCGATACCTTAATTTCTCTTACATTATACTAAAGAGCTACCTGAGTCAATTGTCGCCTTGTACAAATCAACAGTTTTTGATCTCAGAGGTTGTCAAAAGCCTTTCAAAATTGCCTCTAGATATCACAAAATTGGTCACTTACAATTTCTTGACATTAGACTTAGAAGGAGTCTTAACAAGATTCCGTTAGGCATCATAACTGAACACTCTAATTGTCTTGTCCAAATTTTGTGGTAGGAACAGAGAACGGATGACAGTCAAAGGAGTTAAGACTTGCTGCATCTCAACGTGAATTATCATATCAGAACTTGCTGCGTCTATCACTTGTCATATTGGACGTCTCCTTTCCTACACTCACATTTCACAAATTAAAAATGTGATATCCTGATTCGATCCCTTTTTCCGAATTGAATACAGAATGGTAATTTCATGGAGGTGCTATAAAATGAATCTCACTTGGAGCTGGCCACTTGAGATGACTAACCAAAGGGAAAGGCTAGCTAGGAATACAAGCACGTGGACCAAATGGTCGATACGCGTGACTCCTAAAAGCCCCCGTTAGTCTTGATTTATTTAAAGCTGCCATCTTATGATTGAGGCCGCGAATTGATTCCAAATAGGACAATCGACTCTCATGAGTGTCACAGTTGTGAATTTGGACCTTGCCTTAAAAGGCAAAAAAATGGGCAGATGGATCTCGGAATGCCCAGTGAAAAAAGGGCAAAATTAGAAATTTCTATCTTGCCCCTGGTTTGAGCTAGAATCCATGGCATGAGGGTAAGAATATTTTTAGAGAGGCTAGAAAAATTTACGACGAAATCGGAGTTATTTTCCGATCGCGATTGAGCCAAATCAGCACCGATTGAGCCCCGACCGTCCTGAAATTTCACGAATTTCGAGAAATGTCTCGTCGGTCATCTTTTTGACCAATTTGACCAGTTTTGACAAAATAATTGAGGCCCAAGCTTTATCAGTCCAAATTTCACTGATATCCAAAAATCAGTCAATTCGTTCAGCCTTATGTCGCTTTTAGTGAATATGATTTTCAATAATTATCTCTAGGATATTTATATCAAACCACTCTCTCTCCTCCATTATTTTCCAGCAGAATCTCTCTCTCTCTCTCTCCTCTCTCTCTCTCTAATTCGGATCTCTCTCTCTCGCCCAGATTTTCTAGCCTCAACTTCAATCGACGCCGACGGAAATCCGACCGTTGGATCGTCGCGATTTTTGGGTATGTTTGTAGTTCAATGTCTTGTGGTTCTATTTAACTTGAATCACTTCGTCGAGTTCGTTTGACCTTCCAAATATCTGCTTCGCCGTTTCGGTCGACGAACTAGTCTTTTGTTACGAATTTCATATAGGCTCATTTGAAATATGTTGACCCCAGCGACCCCTAGAGCTCATTTTCATGTGAAAATATTGATTTTCAGCTCATGAACCACCTGTTAAGCTTTGAACAGCCCCGGTTCAACCTAATCCGCCGGAATCCGCCTCGTCGTCGTTGCCGCCGTCATCGCCGCATCCTCAGCCCTGTTTTGACTTCGTTTAGGTAATTAAACCTTTAGACTTCGCTCATGATGTTTTAACTTGCCATGAATTAGCTCTAGGGACCGATTCGTGGTAAATCAGTTTAGGAAATTGGCCGTAATCGGCGTATTTGATGGAAATCAATTTCTGTGGACTTTGAATGGCTGTGGATTGATGAAATGTTGCTGTCCATTGGAATGATGCTGTTGGTGGTGGTTGGTGTGGTTCCCGCGAGGTTCGGGTACCGAAAAATGGATTTTCGGGATATTTAGAGCGAAAACGGCCAAATAGTGTTTGAATTTACTGTTCACGCCCACGAATACTGTTCACGTGCTGGCCCAATTGATTTTGGTTTGAAAAGTCATTTTGTGGGTCCCGTGTGGTTCGAATACCGAAAAATGGGTTTATGAGCATTTTATGCAAAAACCGGGCCCGATTAATATTTTTATCTTACTATTTAAGATATATTTGGGGGCCCGTGTTCGTATTCAAATAATATTTGGGGATATTCTATGAACGACCTGAAAAATAATTTTTGTCATTTTTGGTCCCGAATTTGGATGTGAGAAATTGTGCATTTTTAATAAAATTGGGCACGTAAAGAATTGATTGGTTTTGGCCATTTTATCGCCATGTGAATTGAAATGATTTGGGCACGTATTTTTACGTTTTGGCCCTAACGTACTTGGTTAAGGTTTTTGCCCAATTGAAACTGCATTGTTTTCGTATGCCTAGTTTAAGTTTTGGCCTTGTATTTGAATGTGGCCTGACGTACTTGGCCGATGATTTCTGTCCAAATGAAATTTAAAAGGGATTTTACTGCCTGAAAGGCTAATGTCAACGGTTTCGCATGTTTGATTTGGCATATCCATTGTGACTTGGCTTAAAATGTAGCAATTGTGTCAATGTAGCATAGAGGCGTAAACTAGCTCAGAAGCGG
>JAGVVM010000248.1:0-18767 GCA_019149425.1 Psidium friedrichsthalianum
TTGAAATGTTGGGCCGTGCGTGTGGGGTTGAGAATGCGTGAGTTGGGCTTTGAAATGCCGAAAATATGGGCTGATGTGGATGGGTTAGGCGTGAATGAAGTGGGCCGAAGGGTTATAATGGGCTTGGGAACTTAATTCTAAGCTAATCGGGCCAAGACAAAACAAATTGGGCCTAAATTGATTGGTGGGCTTCATATGGACGAAAATTATGAGAATTGGGCCCAAATTACAAATTGGAATATTAAAATGTGAGGCCCATTAATGTACATGGGCTTAAGACATCAAATTGGGCCTAAAATAACCTAATTGGGCTTAATAGGCTAGTTTTCGTAAATGGGCTTGGGCCCTACCCGAATTTAATTATAAAAGTGGGCCTGAATTATATATCTGATCTTAGAATTTAAATCTTGGCCTATGATTGGTCAATGGGCCTTGGAACTAATTGGACCCAACTTAATTTAATAGGCCCAACTTGGGTTAATGGGCCTAACCCAATTCATTGGACCTCGAATCTTATTGGGCCCAACTTGACTAATGGACTTAAAACACTGTAGTGGGCCGACTTACCCTAGTGGACCTAATTACCTTTGTGGGCCTTGGACCTTAGAACGGGCTGTAGGCCCATTCAAACCTGAATCAACTAATTAGGCCTTAAACCAAGTTAAGCCAAATTCAACTACTCCGAGGGGTTATTAAAACACTGAATCATTAGTCGTGGGTTACCGACTCCCAGGGAGCTAACATGGGTGTTTGGGCTTAGGCCGAGTCACCGAGTCCGATAGGACGGGGTTCCAATTCATATGGGTTTAGCCAGAGAGATAGTATGAGGGAGTCTAATGAGCCTGTTGGCCGAGGAAATCGTGTGTGGAGCACTAGATCTCTCATGGTTGGCTTGACGAGCACGTGATTACTTTGATGACTTCTTGATGTGCTCTGTACTTGTGCTTATATATCATTGCATGCATGCTTTATGCCTTAATTGCTGGTTGCAAATCATGTGGGCCCTGCATACATTGAGAGCATGGCATGAGTCACCAGAGATGTGACAAGAGAAGGTGCCCCAGAGGCGTTGATACGCGGGGAAGTGGAGAGAAAATGGAGTAACCAACGTAAGGCGTCAGATACGCAGTTGAGATATTTGCCGAGTGGCACTGTTGGATGAGCCCTGATGGGAATTGGAGTAATAGACGGGCAAGATCCATTGGGATCCGTTATGGCCGGTTGAGGCCTGTATCAGTTTGCATATGGCATCATGTTTGACTGCTCCTTGTGCCCGTCTGTATGATACGAATTGTATTGCCATGAATTGCACGTTTGTTATGCATGTTGGGGGTCTGATACCGAGGGTAACTGAGAGTGTCTGAACCCTGGACCGCGAACCTAGTCTCCTGGATAGGACCGACCCCACTAGTATGCGCTATCCTACGCTAGGATTAGTGGTGAGCTTATTGAGTTTCGACTCACGGGCGATGGTTGCCCTTCATTTTACAGATCCAGGTCACCCGTGATGGCTGCGCCACCGATGCTTTTTGGATTGCCAGTACAGATGGATACCCAGATCACCCTCCATTTTGATATGCATGCTGTGATGTGGCATAGGCATGTGACGACTGTACTAGTAGATCAGGGTGGACCCTACCTTGTACCCCATAGATTTGAGGCCTGGTATAGGGAGGGCCTGTATGGCTTTGAGGGACCCCAGAGAGATTCTCCGATCCCTATGGAGGACGACCCTATCCTGTTGCAGCCAGCTGAGTATGGTGGCGAGGTGATCGACCCTGACCCACTACAGGAGTTGCCGTCCCCAGGACGTTCTGAGATTGACGGCCACGATGAGGGTGACGCCATGGACACTGACGAGGAGGATCCAGAGGAGGACCCAGAGGAGGATCCCGAGGAGGAGCCTGAGGAGGACTGAGTTCCGCTGTTGCTGGTTTAGGATTTTGGTGTTAGTGCGAGCGTAGATGTCTTGACCGTAGTTGAGGTTTTCTTTTGGAGGTCTGTATTTAACGCTCGACTATATATATATATATGTTGTTGTCTTCCTTTTGTAAAAGTGTTCTTGTCTTTTCATACTACCCTACTATTTTGTGCATGATTGTATGTGTAGAAGGCACGCTTCCGCAGGTTTCAGGTGGGCGCTAGACCGTAGCGTCGTCTGGCCGCGATGTCCGTCCTGGGCCGTCGCTAGTCGTAGGCGAGGCGTACGCAGGGTTCTTCATGATATGAGCAGGGATGTCGCGGGCTCGATTGGGGTTCGGGGCGTGACATCCCCGTTCGAGTGGTATCAGAGCAAGGTCAGCTCGATACGAGACCGTTCGAGGATTTGGAGTGATAAGGCTGATGAATTTGGGGTAGTTAGATAGAAAGACCCTAGACCTAGGAATTAGGAAGGGTAAAATGCATGAATTGATTGGCGCATGTACTTGCAGAGTTAGAAGATTAGTCCAGTATGACTATAGACTATGATGTCTGGACTAACTTGCAGATGCGTCAGGACCTGAGCTAAGGTTCTAAATCATAGCCCCGTGAGTAGGGTGCTTGAGTGCTGCTTGCTGATTGAGTAGCTGCTAATTATTGATGCTTGTGTTTGTATGCCTAGTCGGTTGTCGTGCGCTGCGTGACCATCATGCATTGCATGGTTTCTGCATCAAAAGAAAATGGTTTAAAATGAAGTCGATTCAAAATAAAGATTTGGGGTTTGAAAAGCGCATGCATCATATTTTATTGGGCTGGGTAACCGTCAGCTTGGTATGGGACAGGTCTGACGGGACGTCTAAAAACTGTGATGAAGCGTGGTATGGGACACGTGGAACGGGATTCTCTCTGGCTGTGGGTAACTCAGGACAACTGTTCGCACCAAGAAATGAGGAGGGCGGGGAGTGGTCGCCAGGGCGGGGAGTGGTCGCCGGGGCAGAGACCCGATCAAGGAGCGGCTCTTGACAGGCTTCTAGTTGAGGTGGCGAATAGAGTGGCCTGGGTTAGGCATCGTCAGGGTGAGTCTAGGTGTCTTCCGAGTCCAATTGCATTTAAAAGCTGCAGCGAACTTTACATGCATGTTCATGTCAGTAGACGCGACAGCAGGCGAAAGCTTACTTGATAGTCATAGGATTTCAAATTCCTGAATGGAATTTTATTTGGTTTAGGTGTGAAAAAGGACTAGTAAAATGAGCAATAGGGGCAGAAGACCCAGTGCTGGTGCGTCGAGTTCAAGGGCTCCTGCGCCTGAGGGAGACCCAAGGATAGAGGAAATGATGAGGGTGCTGACTGAGGTTAGCAATCTGATGGGTAGGCAAGCTGCTGAGAGAGCTGCCACTGTCGCCCAAGCAGCTGAGGCCGCCTTGGCCGCTGCAAATGGAGCCCATGGGGGCAATGGGCATGGAAATGGAGGACGTCAGACCCACCATATCGTGGAGCAGTTCCTGAAGCTTCAACCGCCTAAGTTCGATGGCATGGGAGGACCCGAAGTAGCTGCCTCGTGGATCGAACAGCTAGAGAAAGCATTCACCGTGCTTGGGTGCACGGACGAGGAGAAGGTCTCGTTGGCAACATATCAGCTTCAGAACACTGCTGATGACTGGTGGAAGGCCACCAGAGGGTGAATCTTTCCTGACGGCATGAGGCCAAACTGGGCTGCTTTCTGTGCGGCGTTTAACGGAAAGTACTTCTCTGAGGCAGCCCAGAAGAGGAAAATGGAAGAGTTCATAAGGCTTCGCCAAGGGTCAATGACAGTGGACCAGTATGAAGGCGAGTTTGCCAGATTATCCAAGTTCGCCCGAAGGCTGATTGAGGACCCATGGGACAAAGCAAGAAGATTCAGGGAAGGTCTGAGACCCGAGCTGAAGAGTATGATAATCGCTACTGGGCTGAGAGACTACAATGAAATTTATGAACGAGCTCTGGCGATAGAGCGAGATCTGCAAGAGAAGGCTGCCGCATCTGGATCGCGGTTTATGCCAGGGAGGAACTTAAGAGATTTCGGCAAGAGGCCGATGAAGGACACCCGCAGGTTCGTCCCACCTGCGAGGAGAACCTTGGGAAAGCCATCACACCCCGGGAATCAGAACTGCCGTGATTATGGCAGAAGGCATGGGAACAGCCCTTGCCCGAAGAAGACTGGGGGATGCTTCAAATGTGGTCAATTGGGGCATATTCAGAGGAACTGCCCGAAGAATGGACCAAGACCCCCGTTCCAACCGCAGCAGCAGCCGCAGATGGTCAATGCTCCGCAAGGAATTCTGAACCGTCCGCCTGCTCAGGGACGAGTCTATGCAGTGGCGCGCAAGGATGCCGAGAATGCGCCAGGGGTGATCACAGGTACCATTTCTCTCTGTGGTCACACCGCTTATGCTTTATTCAATCCTGGTGCATCCCATTCGTTCATATCCGCACGTTTTGCTGCGTTGGCTGGAATAGAAACTAGACCGTTGAATGTTCAGTTGCATGTGGCTACCCCGTTGAAGGATAGAGTAATTGTTGTGATAGGATGCGAGGGGTGTGAGATAACTTTAGGGGATAGAGTTGAGAAGATTGACTTAGCTGTTCTGCCCATGTACGATTTCGACGTATCGAAATCGTACATGGGCAGAACAGCTAAGTCAATCTTCTCAACTCTATCCCCTAAAGTTATCTCACACCCCTCGCATCCTATCACAACAATTACTCTATCCTTCAACGGGGTAGCCACATGCAACTGAACATTCAACGGTCTAGTTTCTATTCCAGCCAACGCAGCAAAACGTGCGGATATGAACGAATGGGATGCACCAGGATTGAATAAAGCATAAGCGGTGTGACCACAGAGAGAAATGGTACCTGTGATCACCCCTGGCGCATTCTCGGCATCCTTGCGCGCCACTGCATAGACTCGTCCCTGAGCAGGCGGACGGTTCAGAATTCCTTGCGGAGCATTGACCATCTGCGGCTGCTGCTGCGGTTGGAACGGGGGTCTTGGTCCATTCTTCGGGCAGTTCCTCTGAATATGCCCCAATTGACCACATTTGAAGCATCCCCCAGTCTTCTTCGGGCAAGGGCTGTTCCCATGCCTTCTGCCATAATCACGGCAGTTCTGATTCCCGGGGTTGTGATGGCTTTCCCAAGGTTCTCCTCGCAGGTGGGACGAACCTGCGGGTGTCCTTCATCGGCCTCTTGCCGAAATCTCTTAAGTTCCTCCTGGCATAAACCGCGATCCAGATGCGGCAGCCTTCTCTTGCAGATCTCGCTCTATCGCCAGAGCTCGTTCATAAATTTCATTGTAGTCTCTCAGCCCAGTAGCGATTATCATACTCTTCAGCTCGGGTCTCAGACCTTCCCTGAATCTTCTTGCTTTGTCCCATGGGTCCTCAATCAGCCTTCGGGCGAACTTGGATAATCTGGCAAACTCGCCTTCATACTGGTCCACTGTCATTGACCCTTGGCGAAGCCTTATGAACTCTTCCATTTTCCTCTTCTGGGCTGCCTCAGAGAAGTACTTTCCGTTAAACGCCGCACAGAAAGCAGCCCAGTTTGGCCTCATGCCGTCAGGAAAGATTCACCCTCTGGTGGCCTTCCACCAGTCATCAGCAGTGTTCTGAAGCTGATATGTTGCCAACGAGACCTTCTCCTCGTCCGTGCACCCAAGCACGGTGAATGCTTTCTCTAGCTGTTCGATCCACGAGGCAGCTACTTCGGGTCCTCCCATGCCATCGAACTTAGGCGGTTGAAGCTTCAGGAACTGCTCCACGATATGGTGGGTCTGACGTCCTCCATTTCCATGCCCATTGCCCCCATGGGCTCCATTTGCAGCGGCCAAGGCGGCCTCAGCTGCTTGGGCGACAGTGGCAGCTCTCTCAGCAGCTTGCCTACCCATCAGATTGCTAACCTCAGTCAGCACCCTCATCATTTCCTCTATCCTTGGGTCTCCCTCAGGCGCAGGAGCCCTTGAACTCGACGCACCAGCACTGGGTCTTCTGCCCCTATTGCTCATTTTACTAGTCCTTTTCACACCTAAACCAAATAAAATTCCATTCAGGAATTTGAAATCCTATGACTATCAAGTAAGCTTTCGCCTGCTGTCGCGTCTACTGACATGAACATGCATGTAAAGTTCGCTGCAGCTTTTAAATGCAATTGGACTCGGAAGACACCTAGACTCACCCTGACGATGCCTAACCCAGGCCACTCTATTCGCCACCTCAACTAGAAGCCTGTCAAGAGCCGCTCCTTGATCGGGTCTCTGCCCCGGCGACCACTCCCCGCCCTGGCGACCACTCCCCGCCCTCCTCATTTCTTGGTGCGAACAGTTGTCCTGAGTTACCCACAGCCAGAGAGAATCCCGTTCCACGTGTCCCATACCACGCTTCATCACAGTTTTTAGACGTCCCGTCAGACCTGTCCCATACCAAGCTGACGGTTACCCAGCCCAATAAAATATGATGCATGCGCTTTTCAAACCCCAAATCTTTATTTTGAATCGACTTCATTTTAAACCATTTTCTTTTGATGCAGAAACCATGCAATGCATGATGGTCACGCAGCGCACGACAACCGACTAGGCATACAAACACAAGCATCAATAATTAGCAGCTACTCAATCAGCAAGCAGCACTCAAGCACCCTACTCACGGGGCTATGATTTAGAACCTTAGCTCAGGTCCTGACGCATCTGCAAGTTAGTCCCAGACATCATAGTCTATAGTCATACTGGACTAATCTTCTAACTCTGCAAGTACATGCGCCAATCAATTCATGCATTTTACCCTTCCTAATTCCTAGGTCTAGGGTCTTTCTATCTAACTACCCCAAATTCATCAGCCTTATCACTCCAAATCCTCGAACGGTCTCGTATCGAGCTGACCTTGCTCTGATACCACTCGAACGTGGATGTCACGCCCCGAACCCCAATCGAGCCCGCGACATCCCTGCTCATATCATGAAGAACCCTGCGTACGCCTCGCCTACGACTAGCGACGGCCCAGGACGGACATCGCGGCCAGACGACGCTACGGTCTAGCGCCCAACCTGAAACCTGCGGAAGCGTGCCTTCTACACATACAATCATGCACAAAATAGTAGGGTAGTATGAAAAGACAAGAACACTTTTACAAAAGGAAGACAACAACATATATATATATATAGTCGAGCGTTAAATACAGACCTCCAAAAGAAAACCTCAACTACGGTCAAGACATCTACGCTCGCACTAACACCAAAATCCTAAACCAGCAACAGCGGAACTCAGTCCTCCTCAGGCTCCTCCTCGGGATCCTCCTCTGGGTCCTCCTCTGGATCCTCCTCGTCAGTGTCCATGGCGTCACCCTCATCGTGGCCGTCAATCTCAGAACGTCCTGGGGACGGCAACTCCTGTAGTGGGTCAGGGTCGATCACCTCGCCACCATACTCAGCTGGCTGCAACAGGATAGGGTCGTCCTCCATAGGGATCGGAGAATCTCTCTGGGGTCCCTCAAAGCCATACAGGCCCTCCCTATACCAGGCCTCAAATCTATGGGGTACAAGGTAGGGTCCACCCTGATCTACTAGTACAGTCGTCACATGCCTATGCCACATCACAGCATGCATATCAAAATGGAGGGTGATCTGGGTATCCATCTGTACTGGCAATCCAAAAAGCATCGGTGGCGCAGCCATCACGGGTGACCTGGATCTGTAAAATGAAGGGCAACCATCGCCCGTGAGTCGAAACTCAATAAGCTCACCACTAATCCTAGCGTAGGATAGCGCATACTAGTGGGGTCGGTCCTATCCAGGAGACTAGGTTCGCGGTCCAGGGTTCAGACACTCTCAGTTACCCTCGGTATCAGACCCCAACATGCATAAACAAACGTGCAATTCATGGCAATACAATTCGTATCATACAGACGGGCACAAGGAGCAGTCAAACATGATGCCATATGCAAACTGATACAGGCCTCAACCGGCCATAACGGATCCCAATGGATCTTGCCCGTCTATTACTCCAATTCCCATCAGGGCTCATCCAACAGTGCCACTCGGCAAATATCTCAACTGCGTATCTGACGCCTTACGTTGGTTACTCCATTTTCTCTCCACTTCCCCGCGTATCAACGCCTCTGGGGCACCTTCTCTTGTCACATCTCTGGTGACTCATGCCATGCTCTCAATGTATGCAGGGCCCACATGATTTGCAACCAGCAATTAAGGCATAAAGCATGCATGCAATGATATATAAGCACAAGTACAGAGCACATCAAGAAGTCATCAAAGTAATCACGTGCTCGTCAAGCCAAACCATGAGAGATCTAGTGCTCCACACACGATTTCCTCGGCCAAACAGGCTCATTAGACTCCCTCATACTATCTCTCTGGCTAAACCCATATGAATTGGAACCCCGTCCTATCGGACTCGGTGACTCGGCCTAAGCCCAAACACCCATGTTAGCTCCCTGGGAGTCGGTAACCCACGACTAATGATTCAGTGTTTTAATAACCCCTCGGGAGTAGTTGAATTTGGCTTAACTTGGTTTAAGGCCTAATTAGTTGATTCAGGTTTGAATGGGCCTACAGCCCGTTCTAAGGTCCAAGGCCCACAAAGGTAATTAGGTCCACTAGGGTAAGTCGGCCCACTACAGTGTTTTAAGTCCATTAGTCAAGTTGGGCCCAATAAGATTCGAGGTCCAATGAATTGGGTTAGGCCCATTAACCCAAGTTGGGCCTATTAAATTAAGTTGGGTCCAATTAGTTCCAAGGCCCATTGACCAATCATAGGCCCAAGATTTAAATTCTAAGATCAGATATATAATTCAGGCCCACTTTTATAATTAAATTCGGGTAGGGCCCAAGCCCATTTACGAAAACTAGCCTATTAAGCCCAATTAGGTTATTTTAGGCCCAATTTGATGTCTTAAGCCCATGTACATTAATGGGCCTCACATTTTAATATTCCAATTTGTAATTTGGGCCCAATTCTCATAATTTTCGTCCATATGAAGCCCACCAATCAATTTAGGCCCAATTTGTTTTGTCTTGGCCCGATTAGCTTAGAATTAAGTTCCCAAGCCCATTATAACCCTTCGGCCCACTTCATTCACGCCTAACCCATCCACATCAGCCCATATTTTCGGCATTTCAAAGCCCAACTCACGCATTCTCAACCCCACACGCACGGCCCAACATTTCACCCAAGATTAGCCTAAGCCCATTAGGTTAATTACACACATTACTCACTAATCACCTTGTTTAGCTACTAACACACCTCCCAAACACATATACAACTAGCCTAAGCCAAGATTAGAGGATGGAGCGTACCTAGAGGGGCTGGTCACGGCGGCTGTCGGCGATGAGGGGCGGACGACGGCGACGGAGCGGGGACCGAGGACTAGCCCAAGGAAGAGAGAGAGACGGTGAAGATTCGGTCGGTTTCGTGGGGGTCCCGAACCACGAAATGAGGACAAGAAGAGAGGGAGGCTTACCGTGATGGGACGGTGGCCGACGGAGGCTGGACGGTGGTGACAACGACGACGAAGGCGGCTGAACGGGCAGCGGACGGACGGTGTTCACGGGCCGAGCGAAACCGAAAAGGGAGAGAGAGGGATGAGGTTCGGTCGGTCATCCAAGGCCACAAACGGAGGGAGGAGAGGCCAAGGGACACTCACCGTGAGGACGTGAGATGGTGATGGTGGTGGCCGATGGCGACGACGGGACGGGCGGCGACGGTGGCGCACGGCGGCAGGCCGAGCGAACGGAAGAGGCCGAGAGGGGAGAGGGAATTCGGGAGAGAGGGAGAGGGGGGTGGCCGAATGGAGGGAGAGAGAGAAAGTGAGGGATTATAATCCCTAAAAATCCAAAAATAGATTATAATGGGGGTAGGTCAAATAGTGACTTGATGTGTACTTTGACAAGATTTGATTTCATGGGGAATTGTGCCATGATTGATGTGATTGATGGATTGACGTGACACTTGATTGATGTGACATTTGATTGATTTGACAACTGATTTGACTTGCCTCGATTTGCGTGCCAAATGCACCGATCGGGTCCCGAGCGCGAACGGATTCTGGACTGGATTTGGTGTCGGTCCATCGATTCTATTCTCAAAAATCCTAATTTATCTAATTCTAAGGACTGAGCATTTACCGGGGGCATTTCGGTAATTTTCTATTCACGTCTTGCTTCTCGACGTGCACCGGCTGTCTGACCTTCAGACGACATTTCTGAAACTGAATCCATTTCTTCTTTGTGTTTATCTTACTAATTCGATTGTCCAATGTCGGATTTCATTTTGTGGTCAATTTCATTAAATACCGACTCTGCTTCAGTCTCAGACCAACGGGCGGCTGATTGGGAAAAATTCCCAGATAGCCTTTCCCCTTCGGTTGGTCATCTCAGGGTAGCTAATCCTGAGTGAGCGTCGACTAGAGTGTATTAATGAAGCGTTTCCATTCATTTAGAAATTCTGACAAATGGGTCGAATTTTCAGACTGTCACAACCGGACCTCATTCTCTCTCCCTCTCTCGGTTGTCTTAGCGCCGCCCGAGACCGTCGCCGATCTCCGCCCGTCCCGACGCCATCCAGCCACCCCGCCGACGTCGACCTTGACTTGGTAAGCCCCATAGCCTTCCTCTCTTCCATTTTCGTGGCCGTCCAACACCATTTGAACACCGGACTATGCTGTTTTCTCCTTAGGCCGAGAGCTTGCCGTCCGCCGCCGTCCTCCCTCGCCGTCTTCGTCGTCGATCTCGGCCCACACCGGTAAGCTTCATCCTCTAATCTTGGCTTAGGCTAGTGGTATGTGAGTAGGAGTATGGTATTAGTGGTTAATGGTGGTAATTAGAGGGTAATATGTGTAATTAAGCCAAATGGGCTTTAGGCTAATCTTGTGGCTTAATGGACCGCGCGTGTGGGGATTGGAGAGCATGAATTGGGCCTTGAAATGCTAATATATGGGCTGCAAGGAAGGACTAGGCGTGATTAATGGTGGGCCTCAAGATATCAACGGGCTTAGGGGTTTAAATTTTAAACTAATTGGGCCAAATTGACCATCATGAGCTTAAATGTACTAATGGGCCTTTAATGGACGAAAATATACTTTAAATGGGCCTCCATGAGGGCCTCGGACGTAAAACCTTAGTGCCCAATAGTGTACATGGGCCTAGGGACTTGATTTGGGCCTAAGTGGGCCATAATGGGCCTCTTAGGTTTATTTTAATACATGGGCCTGGGCCCTACACGAAAATTGTAACAATACTGGGCCTCGAATTATTAATCACTTACAATTAAATCATGGGCCTTGTCACGCCCCGAACCCCAATCGAGCTCGCGACATCCCGCTCATACATTTAAATTCTCTCTTGCAGCGCTCGCCTGGTCCACGATACGCGACGGCCCAGGAGATTTTCTTCGTCGCGACCAGACGACGCGTCCTTCAATCTCTTGAACCTGCGGAAGCTAATCTCCTATCCCATACAAGCATGCATACGATCTTGGGGTAACAGAGGGCAAGGGAGGTAGTCGACAATATTAGTCAAACGAAAATTCATATCCATACATATAAGAGCATCAGGTACAGACCACCAACAAAGGAGGTCATCACAATACATTTCAAAATCTACTATCGATCAGTTTACATCACCCAGGCCCGACATCTAGTTCTCGTCAACCTCGCTCCAGTTTGACTGCCAAGAGGGCTCCTCTAGATCCTGCTCGATCTCTGGAGAGGACAGCTCGGTCTCCACCTCCACTCGGAGTCCAAAGGGTGTCGGGGTACATCCATTACGGTGATCTGGGATCTGAAAATTTGGCAACCACCGCCAATGATGAGTACATCCAAAGGACTCAGCAAGCTCACCACTAATCCTAGCGTAGGATAGAGTATACTAGTGGGATCGGTCCTATCCAGTAACTAGGGTTTGTGGTCCAAGGTTCAGACACTCTCAGTTACCCTCGGTACCAGACCCCCAATGCATAAGCAAACACGCAAAGCATGGCAATGCAGATCATACAACACAGACGGGCAATAACAGACAATCAACATAATGCCATATGCAAACTGATGTAGGCCTCAACCGACCATAACGGATCCCAATGGATCATGCCCGTCTATCACTCCAATTCCCATACCAGGGCCCATCCAACAGTGCCACTCGGCAAATGCCACAACTGCGTCTCTAACGCCTTACGTTGGCCAAACTTATCCCTCCAATTCCCATCAGGGCACATCCCACTGTGCCACTCGGCAAATGCCACAACTGCGTCTCTGACGCCTTACGTTGGCTACTCCCTTTTCCCTCCATTTCCCCGCGTAACAACGCCTCTGGGGCTCCTTCTCATGTCACATCTCTGGTGACTCATGCCATGCTCTCAATGTATGCGGGGCCCAAATAATATGCAAACAGCAACTCAGTCACAGAGCATGCATGCAATGGTACATAAGTACGGGGAACAGAGCATAACAAGAATCGTACGAGTGACTCACTACGTTTATCAGATCAGGCATCACATAGACCTAGTGCTCTACAATCAGTTCCCCAAGTAAATTCAGTCGTGACTAACGTTATCTCGGGAACCCGTGAAATTGGAATACGGTCCAGTAATCCCAGCAACCCATGTCAGTTCCCAGGGAATTATGTTAGTCCACAATTGTAACCCACGATTAATATTTAATCGTCTTTGGTTCTATTCAATTCGGCTTGGCTTAGGTCAGGGCCCAGATAATTGGTTTAGTTTAATTGGGTCTAAGTTTATTTCACGGCCCAAGGTCCATAATTATTTCTTAAATTAAGGTATATAAATTAGGCCCATTAATATAATAAATTCGTGCAAGGCCCAAGCCCATTTTTAAAGGTTAGCCTATTAAGCCCAATTTGACTATTTCAGGCCCACTTTGTTGTCCTAAGCCCATGTACGTTATTGGGCCTTATATTTTAATATCCAATATCATAATTTAGGCCCATTCAATTGTGATTTTCGTCCATGAGGCCCACCATCACAATTTAAGCTCAATTAGTTAGTTTATGGCCCAAATGGCTTGGAATTAAACCCCTAGGCCCAACTACAAGTTTCGGCCCGCTAATCCACACACAACAACCAATCTTTGCAGCCCATATGAAGTGGTTTATGGCCCATTTACTTGGTTTATTTTCGTCCATGCACAAGCCCACTAGCACATCATAAGCCCATTAGCTTATTTTAGGTTCAATTTGCTTAAATCGAGCCCCCAAGCCCATTAGTACTCCTAGGCCCACCTCTTACACGCCTAAATCATCTATTTGCAGCCCATAATCACAATTTGAAGCCCAAACCTCTATAGAACAGCCCACACGTTCGGCCCAAGTTCAAATTCCCACAATTAGTATTAAGTAAACTAGCTTAATCCATGCATTCACAACCTTAATCCATCCACCACAACCCTAATCACCACAACCTAGCAAGCATACATCAAGCCTAGACTAAGATTAGGGGTGAAGCTTACCTAAATCGGCTCGGGACGACGACGAAAGCCGGAGAGACACCGGGCGGCCAAGGTGGAGTTCTCGGCCTACAAGGGGAATCCGGGTTGGTCGGGGTTCAAGTGAGACAACCAAGCCACGGGAATGAAGGGGAGGAAGCTTGGGAGACTTACCAAGACAAGGACGGCCGTGCGGGGTGGTGAACGACGGCGGAACAACGACGAAGGCGACGGCTTGAGCGGCTTCACACGAACGCGGGAGAGGAAGAGAGTGAGAGTGAGGTCGGTTCGGGGGTTCCACCAAGGTCACGAAAAGAGGGAGTAAGAAGTTAGGGGACTCACCAAGACGACGGGATGGCGAGGTGGAGCCGACGGCGGCCGGACGACGACGTTGGGCGGTGGCCGGCAACGATCCGAGAGGGAGAGATGAGGAGATGATGGCGTCGGGAGCAAGGAGGAGAGGAGATTGAGGGGTGGCCGAAGGGGGAAAATGAGAGAGGAGAGAGAGAGAGAGTGAGGTTTATTCCAAGTATAATAGCCAAAGTTTCAAATAATGGGTAGGTGGGATTAGGTAATGGGGTAATAGTGTTTAGGATTAGACTTGTACCCTTGACATGTGACATTGACTTGATTAAAAGATTGCCTTGGAAATTGAATGTTATCATGGGAGTAGTTGAGTGAATAGTAGTCTTGATTTGTACTTTAACATGACATATGTACTTTGACATGTGACACTTGTACCTTGACTTGATTGCATGGGGAATTGAACCATGAATGATTGATGTGGTTGACAAGACATTTGATTGATTTGACAACTGATTTGACTTGCCTCGATTTGCGTGCCAAATGCACCGATCGGGTCCCGAGCGCGAACGAATTTCGGACAGGAATTGATTTCGATCTAACGTATCCACTCTCAAAAATCTTAATTTATCTAATTCTAAGGACTGAGCATTTACCGGGGGCATTTCGGTAATTTTCCATTCACGTCTTGCTTCTCGACGTGCACCGGCTGTCTGCCCTTCGGGCGACGTTTCTGAAACTCAATCCATTTCTCCATTGTGGTTATCTTACTAATTCGATTGTCCAATGTCGGATCTCATTTTGTGGTCAATTTCATTAAATACCGACTCTGTCTCAGTCTCAGACCAACGGGCGGCTGTTTGGGAAAATTTCCAGGTAGCCATTCCCTTTTGGTTAGTCGTCTCAAGTGGCCAACTTTGAGTGAGAATCAATCAGAGCGCATTTATGAAATATATCCATTCATTCCGAAATCCCGATAACTGGGTCGAATTTTCAGACTGTCACAATTCTTCCCTCCTTATAAAAATTTCGTCCTCGAAATTTACAGTCTTCAAGCCCATACAACTAGAGTAAGGTTATAACTGACTACTCAAACAAATGTGGGTACTTCTTTTCATCTCATCCTCGCTTTCTCATGTAGCTCCTTCCATCCCATGATACTCCCAGATGACTTTAACCAGTGGGATTGTCTTGTTCCTCAGAACTTGCTCTTTTAGATCCTCGATCCTCCCTGGTTCTCTCTATGTACGAGACTCGATCATTCACTTCAATGACTTCATGATCGAGTATATGGCTCGGGTCAGGTTTGTACTTCCTCAACATTGACGCATGAAACACGTTGTGGATCTGAGATAGGTTCGGCGGCAGGGCTAGACGATAAGCCAGTGTCCCGATCTTCTCCAAAATCTCGAATGGTCCTACCAATCTTGGGCTCAATTCTCCTTTCTTGCTAAATCGAGACAACCCCCTCATCGGCGACACTTTCAGAAACACATGGTCCCCAACTTGGAACTCCAACGGCTTACGTCTCTTGTCTGCATAGCTCTTGTGGTCGTTATCTCTTTCAATCATGTAACCCAACCATGCCTTCTCTGCGTGCCTCAATCATTCACCTTCCTTAATCGTCACATACCGCAGTCTCAACTGCTTATAGTGATCTTTATCGACTCCATACTCTTAGGTCCAACCGGCAATGCCACCTTGTATTTTATTAGTAATTTCTTAGGAACACGCCCAGTTTATTCTCTCACCCAGGCCAACTCACATGGCATACTTCGGGACCACGATGTCCATCTCATTTCACTTAGCGGAGCGCCCATTATAACTTAGGATGTGTCACATTTCAGCCCCTTTCTCGATGCCATTTTCCTGTGCCATGCCCGGGATCCTATTGGTTACGGTCTTTCAATTAAAGCAACACCCCACCACGACGCTATCGGATCGCTCGCCGACCAGTTCGTGTGGGTCTCATCACAAATCCACCCTGATTACACAACAGGGGACCTCTCCGATCACAACGGAGACATAGTTCGCAATCCTCAACTTTCACCAACATCTCCAGGACACTCTGGCACTTCTCATTCAGGGCATCTCACTAGGCAATTCAAAAGGAATACTCGGGCTTTACTTTCTCTCCGCTTTTCTCTAAACGGCTATTTCCGTTTCTCGACATTCCCTAGACTTGTTCCTTTCTATTCCACATGGCGTACCAGTTCTCCCTCATTTGAGACTTCGCCATTCACTTTAGCAATTTTACGATTAAGGTTCCAAAAGTCTGCACCACTTATTATCTAACTTTCTTAGCGACCTTGGACAGTTCTTACTTCTTTCTCAATTTACTTGATTGCGCCAGTCAGCCACCAGATACACTTTGGTCCCGCTATACTTCTCTCGCCAACCTCATCCTCTGTTGGCATCCACTATAGCGAACACTATATTAAGTGAAACCACCCTTCTTGTCCTTTCTCCCTTTCCACTAAATTACTTTGGCGTTCACTCCTCAGGAATTTTCACATTTCTCAATCATGATTCTCGACGCAGGTTATCGCCAAATTAATGCTCGTGAATTCATCTAGTCACCCCTTAATTTCACCCCCTTTCAACTATGCCAAAGATACTTTAGACTCAACCTCCCTTACCATTAACCCGCATGGCGTCACCTAAGAGTATCATCTTCGTTTCAGTTTTTCTTAGACAGGCCGCTTCTCATTGTCAGGAATTTCTCCACTTGGATCGCACGCCACTTATTCTCTAAAACTTTTAGCTCGTGTCCCAACCTTAACGTTCAAGCTCCACGGGCGACCATTGTTACCAAAGCCAAATTTTGAAATTTCCATAGAGTATTCTCCTTTGATCGTTACTCGCACCAAGATCACCATCTTTATTCCTAGTTGGGCCTTCATCCAATGTCAATGTCTTAATCGCCAATCTCAAATTCCTTTCGCATTCAATATCCCATAATCATCGTCTGCCCACTCCTAAATTACATACTTTACGGGCCCTCAAAATGTCAGCATCCAATTGCCATTGGTGACCAACGTTTCTAGGGTCGAATACTTAAGCTTTCAAGCGAATGTAATACTTTTCTCATCACCACTCATGACAAGTCAAAATCATACCATCCCTCTGGCCCGTTATTCAATGTTGCTACTTGCCTCATTTGAATCTCACCTTCAATCTAAACCATCGAGGTCTGACATAGTTCTGGCATATAGTCCTTGGATACCGAATCCTTGTACTTCCGTATCTACAATCCGTTTCTCAAGGTCAACTATCAGAATTTCCAGTTCAGGCCTATTGGCATGCCCTCGCCACTACTGTTTACACACCTCTTGCTTTCGCGCCCATCCTTATATCTCCAGTTTGCCAAACATACTAAAGACCATCACGACTTAAGGTCACTTGCCAATACTCGGACGATGCACTTACTTCTGGTCCTCATTCAAATCTGAAACGTCCTCGAGGCATCCAATTGGCTTTTGTCCCAATATTCCTTTCTTCGCTTTCCCAAGGAACTTCCTCACCTTAATTAGAACCATTATTGGGATTCGTAACCTAAACCATTAAGCGCCACCCTAATCCAGACTTAGGGTTCGCAATTATCGGGTGCCTTAATCCCATATCCTCAAGTGTCTCGAACGGCTATCCATCAAGTTTTCTCTTGATCCAAGCCTGAGCCTTTATCCTTCAAGCTTATCGGCCAACCTATCTCTCAATTGCTAGGTTTATCCCCAAGTTTGGGGCATTGCCATTCCAAGGTTACCATTGTACCATTCTGCTAGTCCTTTATCAATGCTCATACTCATAAGCCTCGGGCATAATTGTCCATCTGAATCCACGTCTATGGTTTCTTGGCTCTCGCTACTTCCTTACGAACTTCAGTCGTACGTTTGCTCTAGGCCATCGACAAAGATTGGGAAACTAAGACCATCAAACTCGCTTCCGATTTCCACCCTATGTAATCCATAGTGGTTCGTCTTCTCATTAACATATTGTCCTCTTTAAACAAGTCCGTCGGCAGGTTCTCATTGCGCCACAAGTCCCGTCAATGTGACCTAAATCAATGTCGTCCAGAGGCTGTGATCCGTCAGCCAACCATTCAGCAAATGGCTCTTTCTGTCTTTCAACTCTTTATAACCATCAAGGGGATCAAAATGTCTTATCGCAAAACTACGCTATCCTTCAACCGCATATAGATCTCAGGAACTAACTCCCACGATCGTCCTTCTTGCTACGGCGGTATCTGTCTTATTATCCATCTAGGGCTCCATGTCAAAGCTCCTGTTGTCCCGTTTTAATATAACCACAGCCTAGATACGGTAGCCCTTTTTAGCCATGCTCTATTGAACTACCTAAGCTCCTTTCATATCTCTTGTTCCGATCCTCTGACTCTCAGGTTATCAACTAATACTCGAGTTCCAACTTCAATCCTTTTCGGAGCCCCTTTTTGTTTACTATAGGGGTTCTCTGTATTCCTTAATCCAACTCCAGCAGCCTAGGGAACTTGCCTTCACACTTATCCACAGGCCTTTAGTCTTGACAGAGCCTCGGGATTTCCTCCATCTTTTTTTTCCTTCGAGCAGCTTTCTTCTCTAGGCATTCCAGCGCGGCAAACATCCCATCTAGCTTTCCTGTTTAGCGAGGGAGTACTTCGGGTCCTCCATTTCCAATTCCACCAATCTCATTATTCTCATTGGCCCCATTCACGGCGGCCACCGTAGTTTTAGCAATTTGGGCGACAGCGACAGCTCTTTCTTCTTGAGCCTACCTACCCACTAGGTTTCTAACCTCTTTCAATATCCTCAAAACCCCATTCATCCTTGGGCCTTCAACTACAAATGTTCACAAGCTAAATGCTTCACTAGTCCTTCTGCCCCGATTGCTTGTACTCCCAGATCTTATTCACTCAATCTGCCTCAGTCCCATCTATTTATTAACTTCAGTCGGGACCCTCATCGTCTTTTCGATCCTAGGGTCTCCTTCAGGGCAGGAGCCCTTGAGCTTGACGCATCAGCACTCGGTCTTTTGCCCCTATTGCTCATCCTCCTAATTCTTTCCTCA
>JAGVVM010000250.1:0-11155 GCA_019149425.1 Psidium friedrichsthalianum
TAATATCGATCGTAGTATGATAACTCTTGGTGTGCTGAGAATATGTCGTCTAAATTTTAGTGCTGAAATTGTAGACAAGCTGTTTGATGATATTGAAAATTAAACAACCAAAGTTTTATCAGTTTCTTAGCAAAGATAGAAGGAGACCGTGTTTTAGCAATTAGGTGATAAGATCTTAGTTGTCATCAATCATTTTTTTTTCTAACTTAATTGAGTTTATGAAGTGAATGCTAATTAAAGTTATTAAATGAGTTAAATTTTCAGCTTTCAGTTATCCGAGGTGGAGCTACTCCTGATTGGACGGTGGGAGCACGCGTTTGAAGCGAGCGTGAAGTGCCGAAAATGGCCGCTTTGGCGGGGAGTCCACCCAAGCTCACTGTTGAAGTGGGCCCCGCGAGTGCTGTGGGCCCGTTTTATTATATCAACTAAAAAAATTAATTCCTTTATTGAAGACCAGTTATTCTTTTGCGCCTACCTTTGTTTCGTATTTTTCATTTCACACCCAACGATTTTCTCCGTCGTGTCAATTTAAACCCTTACGGCTAAGCCCTAGGATATTGTCAAATATAGTGTAATTAGGTTTGCTATCCCATTGGTATCGATTTTATTTTTCACCTTATGCACCTTTCTTTCCACAATTTCAGAGCTTGATACCACACTTCTTTGTCGATTCTTAAATAGTTCAACAATGTAACATTATGTAATTGATATGTAACAACGCCTCGAATTTATTCATGATGATGTCAAAAAAGTCATAGATTTGGTTTCTAGGAGCAATAAGCTCGTCCAAATACCCCGTCCCGTCATGTACAAGTGCGTGTGAGAGAGAGAGGAGGGAGAGTGTCGAGTTTACGTGGTGCACTCATTGCCGCTTGGAGTTGTTATAGTACATTAGTTGAAAATGCAAAGTCGCGCCAAAATGTATGGTTGCAAACGTGAATTAGAGAAAGTGTAGGGGGTAGGGAATGGCAATAAACATGTTACTTGGTAGCTGGAAGCCGACATGTAGGCCGGGGGCATGGGATGGGATGGGTTTGATCTCCCAAGAGATACCTCGGCAAGTCCGCCGGGATGGTGCTGTGTAGGGACAAAAATTAAATATCGAAGGAAGCTCGCACGCAGAGACTGTTCGAGTTTGACTTCTCTTTGCATGTGTCGGGGTTCAGCCACCGACGAATATTACCGTCCAGCATCCGTCTATTCTGTCGTGTTGCGACCAGATTGTAGTTGGCAAATTCGGTGGCTATGGTTGAACGATCCTGCCGTCGCTCTGCTTTTACGAGGTTTCATTTGCCTCTAGAACTGACTCTTATGTCGACCCATTTAAAGGGTTTTACATGGAAAGTTCTTAACAAGCTACCATACGGAGGACTGCACGAATATCGTGTCGCTCTGCCCCCGTTGAAGATCGCCGTCGGCTGGTCACTCGGTACATCATGATTCAGCAACGATTGAGAAAGAACCCTCCAACACGAAGATGAGGACGGAGGAGCAGGAACATTCATAGCTCCAGCCTTTACCAATGTTCATGTGCAAACGCACTTCATGGGAAACGAACAGCGAGTATATGAGCATTTGCAATGTCTTTTGGCATTCACCCATCCACAACTTTCATCTGGAAAGTTGGTGCACCTTACTTGTGATCACAGAGACACACCACATTCGAAAGAGAAACTCTAGTCGGGATATAACAAAGCTTCAAGGATATTAGACTGCATTTGACTAGTATGGCTATGGTACGGTGAAAACACAATCAGAAAATTAAAGGCAATAATTGGGTGATGGTGTACCTCGATTCAACCAAAATAAATATATCTACATTGACACAGCATATACTTCATTAGTTTCATATCCGTTTCTCCTAGGAAAATCACAGAATGATTAAAATCACACGAAAAAAACCAAGAACCGCACTTTCCTGAATAGAAGAGAGACGCCTCACAATTGAATTGGTAAATTGGTACCATTTAGAGGTGTCAAATGGGTGGTGTCGGGTCGGGTTTGGGGTCGGGTCGAATATGGTCCGATCCATATTGACCCGTCTAATCCGTTTTGATCCATATTCAATGACTCATACCCGACCCAACCCGTAACCAACCCATACCCGACCTGACCCATTTTGAACTATATTGCCAAATTACACTAATATTCTAAGAAAATTATATAACTCATTTAACCTATTTTAGTTTTTCACATGTATATGTTATTAGATAAATTTTTACATCAAATAAAAAAGAAAATTAAATAATAAAAAATTATTAAATAAAATAAAAATGATATTACTAAAATACTTTCATGCAATAAAAAATCTAGTGAAATTTTTTCTATTTTTTAAAAAAATTAATTTTTTCTGATTTTTTTTGAATTTTTTAAAATAAAATTTTTTATTATTAAAATAGTTTTTTAAAAGTATTTTTATTTTATTTTTCTTTCATTTTTCTCTGGCCACGGCGGATGGCGGCGGCAGACGGTGAGCGGTGGTGGCGGCGGCAGATAGTGACTGACAGCAGACGGCAGGTGGCGGGCAAACGACGATCGGCGGCAGGTGGCGGCAAACGACGATCGGCGGCAGGCGACGATGGTGACGGTGGCAGCGGTGATCACGACGGCTGACGATGACGACGACAGTGGACCGCGGCAGCGACGAACGACTACCGCGGCGGCTGCGGATGGCGATCGCGACGGCGGCGGCGATCGGCGGACGACACCATGGGTCCATTTGTAAAGATAGAAAATTAAAAAAATAATAAGAAAAAAGTTTTAGGCTTGAAGCCCGAGGTCCCATTTGTAATTTGTGGGAGTTATGGGTCTAAAATGGGTCCAATATGAGTCAAAAATGGATTTCATGCATGGCCCAATTTTGACCCATTTAGTTTCACTTCAACCTTTGTTACCCATTTTTAGTGAGTCCTTCAAAGTTAATGACCCATATAAGACCCATTTTATACAAAATATGGGTCAAATATGGGTCTTTGACCCATATTGACGGCTCTAGTACCATTATACAATCATCATTTGTCAAGAAGTGACAACTACCGAGATCATTTTAGGGTGAGGCTTTAAGTACAATTGCTCATGTACTAAATCTTACTCTGTATGTTCCTTTAGAATTTGATGTTCTTAATAGAGTTTGGATAGGAAAAGATGTTTCCCATGATTATTTGCATGTCTTTGAGTGCAAGGCATTTGTGCATATTCCCAAAGATGAGTGATCTAAACTTGATGTGAAAATACAACAATGCATATTCGTTGGCTATGGACGAGATATATTTGGCTATAAGCTTTATGATCTAGTTGATAATTAAATTATAAAAAGTAGAGATGTTGTGTTTATGGAAGATCAGACACTAGAAAATATTGAGAAATCAGAGATGATTTCAGCGCCATAGGTTAGTAATGATTTGATTGACTTGGATATAGTTCCTCACACACATGTGCCTTCACAGGTTGATAAGGATCAACTGGAAATAAGTGTTCTAGATAATGCAAATGTCCCGAAACATGTGGAGACAGATGATGTTGTTCCTGAACGAGAAGCTCCATTAGATGCTCCATCAGATGTTTTAGTCTGGAGATCTATCGAAAAGTGACGACCTTCCATCAGATATTTTGCAGATGAGTCTGCATTATTGAATGATGCAAGTGAACCAGAGTGTTATGCAAAAACAATAGAATATGAGTGCAAAAGCAAATGGTTTGATGCCATGTAGGATGAAATGCAGTCATTTTATGATAATCATACTTATGAGCTGGTGAAGTTGCTTAAAGGCAAAAGAGCTTTGAGGAACAAATAGGTATATAAGTTGAAGCAAAATGAATATACTTTACAACCACAATACAAATCTAGATTGGTTGTTAAGGGATTCGGTCAGAGAAAAGATATTGACTTTGATGATATATTTTTTTCGGTGGTAAAAATATCTTCTATTTGTGTGGTTTTAGGTTTAATAGTTAGCCTAGACTTGGAATTGAACATATGGATGTCAAAACAGCTTTCCTACATGGTAACTTGGAGGAAGAGATATACATGGAACAGCTAAAATGTTTCAAAGTGAAAGGAAAAGAGAACTATGTGTGCAAGTTGAAAAAGAGTCTCTATGGCCTAAAGCAGCATTGAGACAGTAGTACGAAAAGGTTATGTCAATTATGATTGAGCAATGCTCTAAGAAGACTTCCTTAGATAATTGCGTGTTTATCCAAAAATTTTCCAATGACAACTTTATTATTCTCTTACTTTACGTTGATGATATGTGGATTATTAGCAGGAACGCTTCACGAATTGAGTTATCGAAGAAACGGTTGAGTAAGTCTTTTTACATGAAAGACTTGGGTTCAGCAAAGCAAATTCTTGGTATTAGAATTATTCATGATGGAAATTTTAAGAAGCTGTTCTTATCGCGAGAGAAGTATATCGAGAAAGTCTTTCAGAAATTTTACATAGACAAGGCTAAAATGGTTAGTGCTCCTCTACTGCCCACTTTAAGTTGAGCACAAAACAAAGTCTTACGACTAATAAAGAAAAAAAAGACATGAAAGTGTTCCATATGCCTTAGCTATGGAAAGCTTAATGTATGTGATGGTCTGTACACAGCCAAACTAAAAAAAAAAAAGACATGGAAATGTTTCATATGCCTCAGTTGTGAGAAGCTTAATGTATGTGATGATATGTATACGGCCAGACTTGGCCCATGCAGTTAGCGTTGTTAGTCATTATATGTCAAATTCGAGAAGAGAGCACTGGAATGCGGTAAAGTGGATCATGAGATTTTTGTGAACTTCTAGTTTGAAACTCAGCTTCGGAACCCAGGAAACTAGAGTAAATTGGATAGATAGATTCTGACTTAGTTGGAGATATTAATACATGTAAATCTACTTTGATTATTTGGTTTCTTTTGCCAGTGGGACTGTACAATGGAAGTCAATGTTGCAAAAGTGTGTTGCATTTTCTACAACCAAAGTAGAATTTATTGCAGCGATCGAATCTAGTAAAGAGTTTTTGTGGCTAAAGAAGTTCTTGAAGAATTTGGTTTCAAGCAAGAAGGTATGTGTTATTTTGTGATAACTAAAGTGCGATTCATCTTGGTAAGAATTCAGCTTTTCATTCTAGATCGAAATATATTGATGTTAGGTATCATTGGATAAGGATGTTCTAGATGAGAAGTTGTAGGACCTTGAAAAAATCCATACGAACCATAATGGTTCCAATATGATGACAAATACTCTACCAAAGGAGAATCTTGAATATTGCTGATTGATACAAGGATGGTGAATCCCTCCACATTGTCGTGAGAGGGAGATTTGTTGGCTGGATTCATTCCCACGTGGAGGAAGTCCAATCAATTGTAAGCCTAAAGACTTGAGCTCATATACTGATACATATATATATATATATATAGTTTCTCACTATTCTTTATGTCATAGCCGCAAAAGACGTTCTTTTCAGATGTAATAACAAGAGAGAAAGAAAGAAGAAAACTAGAAAAGGGCGTTGTCCAATTTTCATCAAACTTACATCAGAGATCGATTTGTGGTCGATTACTCACGACACATTATTCTTCAATCTGGTTAGTTGATTTTCATCTTGATCTTCTTTTGTCAGGGTTTTTTATGAATAGAACTAAACCTGTGTTTGATGAGATTTATCCTTAATCTCTTGCGCATTCATGTGTATTGCCAAGAATAATGTTCTTGATGTTGTTGTTGCTATGTGCCTCTAGTATTAACTAAAGAAGAATATTGATTACCCAACTGGTTGATAGTGAAGATTTTTGGGTGATTTCGATCCCATGATTTTTTATCTCCTCATATCGAGGAGATTTTCTACGTAAAAAATTGCTTTGTATTCATGGGTGCTTGGTGTGTGTGTATTTTCGCAGATATATTGCACTATTATATTGTTTAGATTGCCGAAGATCTCCTGACACTAATCTAGTCCACTCTAGAAACTAATGCCATAGTGGGGAGAGAGAGAACTTAGCTAATGATGGGAAGTAATCATAAAAAAATTATAGGAATATTTTCCACCTGGAGTTAAATTCTCAAAGTTGAGTAGGTTGTTTTAGTTTTTAATTGATAAAAGGATCTATTATTTTGATTCAAATAATATGTTATGTATATAACGTAGGTGGGTGATGATTTTTGTCTATTTATTTTATTATCTGATCGCTTGCTTTTTTTGCAGCACCAAGGATAGAGAATGATGAATAGAGCCACTACTATGATTGGGATAATTAGCGAAAGGGAATGCACGTGGATGGTCCATGGAAAGTCGGTGTCAACACATTCGCGCTATCTTTGAACCAAGAAGTAGTGGCGGCACCGCTGCCATCCGAGGCCAAGTTCCCGCTCGAGTGTCCAATCGAGTTCAGAATCGCCCCACGGACGGGGAGCTCATTCTCTATTACTTGAAGCCCAAAGATATGGGCGATTTGATTCCAATCCACGACCGTTCTTCGCCGATGTTGATCTCTCTACAAGTCCGATCCCGGAATGCTCATCGGTACGAGCGTCATATAAGCGGCCACGATATAGACTCGGACTATGTAATGCAAGTGCACGCACGTTTGAAGATGCGATTTCTTGTTCATCTCTCTTTGAATTTCTTGGCCTTCCTTCTTGGGGCTTGTTGGGTTCTCTCTTTCTTTGGCTTTGTTGATCCTTCCTTGATTAGAAATCGCCCGGTAAGTTCTTGCATAAACACTTCTTCACTCCGACGGACAGGAAGTATCCGAACGGCTCGCAGCCAAATCGTTGCACGCCAAGCGGGGTTTTGGAAGGCGTCTGGGATGGATTGCATCGTCCTGATGGAGAAGAAAACGATTGGATACAAGATGTCATTGGCCTTTATTCGGGGAACCTGGCAAAGGCGAAGTGACCGGACGGTCTTGAGTATGCATGAGTATACATTGGCGGAGGACAAGAATACAGACAGGAAGAAGAATGGGGTGAAGGACAAGAGGGTTTGGATTCATTCGTTCATGTTTAACGCTGTAGCATCGGAGTTTTCCGGCCATTACGCTTATAGCTTGAATTAATGTGTTTGTGATGGGCAATGGTGGCAATTGGATGAGTGGGTTCTGTGCAAGCTCTACACGCCCAAGTTGCGAGACCGCCTTCCATCGATGCCAAATCACGAGCTCAACACGAGCCAACGAACGAGTCGACGGGGTCAACAATTATCGACCGCTTCAGGGTTCTCAGATCAGTGCTCGCGGCGGTCTGGCGACCAACCAACCGGCCTCCTACAATTTCTCGCCATATCGCAACCGCAAGCACACCGATCGAGTGGGACATCTACAAGTCCAACGGGAGGTCACACAGCCCGCAAGTCTCGGGCCTCCTATTTGGCAGCTCACCGGCCATTCCCCTCCCGAATTGCGCCCCAGCAAAAGCTCTTGCCTTCCGGCAAATCCGCTCACCAAAATCCTCGTCGAGTAGCGGTGTATAGCTTACGAGGGTTTAATCAGCACCAATTCACATCGTTGGTCATCGCATCATTGGTGATTACTATGCAAGCAACGCTTATGATATAAATTTGACTCTAGGACGATTAAATCACTGTGTGATTTTGACAATGCTTTTTTCTCATTACGCTCGTAGATTTTTTTTTTTTAACGGACACCCAAAATATGGTCCTCGAGCATCCGAAAATAAAGCGCAAAGAAACTTATCCCTGGAAATCGTGAAAAAAAAAATCGATGTGCGGAGGAAAGACAATTCTATATGTTTGGTAAAGATGTCTTAGATGCAAATTAGACTGTTTTGTTCTGTCACAGTGATTCCGCGAGGTCACATTGAACTTGGAAGTACGAAGGATGGCGGGAATTTCGTGAAGGGATAATTTCGAACGCCCCCAGCACAAACCATCGGCCATTGGACCTAATAAGATGATTGCCGCCGGTCGGACACTCAGTATGCACTGATTCGGTGGCGATTGAGAAAGGATGCATCATCGTCGGCATTTCTTGTTTTATTATAAAGATGAGTAGTACATAGGAGTAGGAAAATCTATGGTTCCTGCCTCTACCAATGTCCATGTGCAGACACGCTTCATGCGAACAAACGGCCAGTAGGCAAAAGACTCCCAGTTACATTTCTGACTTGGGAAAATCAGAATTTAACAAATCCCTTCTCCTTCAAGCTTTCAACAGTTTCCTTCAAACTCCGCTCCAGAGGAATGTAGTCGATCCCCAAGCTTTTCACTTTGTCCTTGCACACCTGATAGATCGGCACAAAAGCTTGTCGTCTGCACACCTGTGAAGCGAATTTCAAGCAAAAATCAGCTCTCCCCCTTGGAAGCAAACAGACACAAGACAGACATCATGAGAAAATTCAGAAGTTGACTCAGTAACTTATCATTCGTGCCTAGACAACAGGCATACATCATAGTCATCTAAACAGCAGAAGTGGATTTCAGAAGGGGAAAAGTCATGCTGACTGAAAGGTGGCTTCGCTTTCAAATAGATATGTGTGTGTGTGTGTGTGTGAGAGATGGTAACTTCAAGTGTTTCTACCACCAGAAATTGAAGTTAAAGAAGAAAATTGTGTACATCAGCAGCATACGATTTTACAACAATGGTTTTGCCCGAGAAAACCTTGTCTTCCTTCTTACGCTACTATAGAAACCTTGATACTCTCTACAGCTCACTATACATGTACAGGTTATGATCTAACTACTTACTTTTCGGGAAGCTGGACAGAAGGGTAAAGCTCGCGTAAGATCCTCACAACCTCGGAGGAGTGTGCAACCCTCTCAACTAAACAATATCTTCCGCTGGCTGATGGGACCTCAAATGCAGTATATGAGCATTTGCAACATCTTCGACATGGACCCATCCCAAACTTGCATTTGGATAAGTTGGTGCACCTGAGATGGAATCACAAGCAGAAAGGATATCAAACTAAAATATTCCTGGTTAGAAGGGATACAGCAAAGCTTAAAAAAATTAGGCTGCATTTAACAAGGATGGCTACAGTATGGTGAAGACATGGGCAGAAAATTGACAGCAATGAAGTGCGTGATGGTGAACCTCAATTCAACTAAAATAAATACATCGACATTGACCACAGCACATACTTCATAAGTTCGATATCCTTTCTCCTTTCTCCCAGGAAAAAATCACAGAAATAATCAAAATCAAACAAAAAACCAAGATGAGGACTTTACAGAATAGGAGAGATACTGCCGACAGTTCACTACTAAATTGGTACAATTCAATAATCTTCATTTATCAAGAAGTTACAACGGTAAATATTCATCTTTCCTCCCCTCAAATAGTAACTTCCATCAGATAAAACTGAATTGGGATGGTGAAGAAACAAATTAGCAGCGCGAGCTTCCTTGTTATTTAGGGCAGCGAGCAGTTTGTGGATGCAATCATACATAATCGGTGCAATGGAAACACAAAACAACTCTGTAATCTGAACAACTTTCACAGTTACTGCTAAATTACCATTTATCATATTGGCGATCGCCGCAGCACTTGTGTTGAGTGTTGGCTGCAAAAGAGGGCCAATCACCATAGCCGGGTTGATTGTAACCATGTCAATCCCCTTTTCTTTCACAAATTTCCAGGCAGCGTCCTCAGCCAAAGTCTTGGAGAGCACATACCACATCTGCAAAAGAAGAGAGGCCCCGCCGCGGGGGGGGGGGGTTGGTTTTAGGGGTGGAATTGAGAGAGATATAATGAATTCACGATGAAATGGACCAACTCCACCAACAACCAGCCAGCTGGTTTTGTGTCAATAACCAAAAATATAAAATGGGAGAGATCACTTTAGAGGAGTGGTTATTAGTCCATTGTTAGATGTCACTCACGTTGATCATCTTATCATCTGTAGAAAATAATATATGAGACGATCAAATTAACTGGACAAGATGCGTACGTTGGTTTGTCTGCACAAGTCTGGATCAGAAAACCAACTTTCATCCACCACAACATCAGGTGTCCGCGGCCTTCCATCGTACACAACTGCAGCCATAGATGATGTCAAGACCACACGCTGCACAGAAGGTGTCTTGGAACATGACTTCAGAACATTAAGAGTTCCCTTCACAGCAGGATCAAGTAATTCTGCCTGAAATATGATAGCACTTAATTAGCCGAAAGAGATTAAATAGCTGAAATAATAAGAGACTAAATTGTGTTACCACATGTCATACAATCTTTTAGTACATACCTAGAACTTGAATTATAAATCCTACTTAAGTTTTTTCCCCTCGCCATTTCACAGTGAGGAACAACTACCATTTTGCCATCCATAATCTTATAATATGACAAAGACAAGGGCATGGGATTAGGCAAGGCTACAAATTTGACTTAATGAAAAGTATTTGCCCCAAAAAAAAAAAACAAATCTAGAGTGAACTTCCCTTTGAGGACCTTCAACATAGTCATTTGGCCTGGATAGACAAGCACTATTAACAAGGCATGACATGTTTTACTCATGTTAACTGACTAACTAACACATCATGTAAACAAGAAGGGAAATGCTGAAGAATTTAATTAGTATCAGAACATAGTCCACTTATATCATGGAGGCACCTTGTTAGTACATTAAAATTCAAACTATCACTCAACTACTTCATGAACATCAATCTGGTACGTCCTCATAATAGAAGGACCTCCATTGGTTCTATTTATTTCTAGTCAGAGAACTATTGTACATAATTGTCAGTAGCTCATGTATGAAGGTCCACATATAAATGACTGTTCACTACCAATACATTAAAATTGACATAAGTTGAATACACTACTCTATGATCTATTTCGCTCATCCATTAAAGAAACATATCAAAGTTGAGAGAAATCCATTCCTAACAGGTTTTGTTATCATCAATTATCAAGTGGAAGATGCAACAAAGAAAATGAAATTTGAGTCTTACAGAGTACAAGCGAAAACATAATGAGACAAACAACCAAATATTATCGCACTAAAAAGAGAACACATCAGCGGATGTTCGAGTAGAGATATAAAAGTCAATAACCAAAAGATAAGCCGGACAAGTTGGAATCCTGTATACAATTGATTCCACCCTTGTTGCAAATAATTTGCAAAGCTGTACATTAGAATGGGTGAGAGATGTTGCTTGATAGAATATCAGATTATGCAAATCAAGAGCAGAAGAGTACGCGCACTACAACTACAGTCTTCC
>JAGVVM010000251.1:0-33789 GCA_019149425.1 Psidium friedrichsthalianum
GTGCACGGGGGCACTTAACTGCGACCAGGAATCACTTGGCGTTAGTACATACGAATCATAGCACGTTGTCTACTAGTTGTGATGAGATCGTTTTCAGTGGGGGTCGAACGAAGAAGCTTGAGAAGAAGTTCGTGTCACCATTGTAGGAAGGGAACTTTGAGAGATAATCTAGTGGCGAGTTGAGGATGTTCCGGCCATATTCTTTGAGAACAGTAGTAACCGAGAAGATCCCATTTATGTTTATGAGACAGTTCGATCATTTGAATTGGAAGGTTGAAGTTCCATTACGCTTCAAGTGGCGTAAACGAGTGTTAATGCTGCAGATGATCTGATTCCCATGATTAAGATCAAATAGGGTACGATCATTGTGACAAGTCCGGAAAGTTCGACCCATTTCTCTTATTCATTATGTAATGATAATTTCCATTAATACGCTGCGAATCGATGCCACTCGAGTAAGTTACTTGAAACGACTTCAACCGAAGTGAGAGGGGATAGCTAAATATATACTAAATACGGGACTCTCGTAATTTTTTTCTAAACAGCCCCCGTTGTCTGCGATTTCGACCGAGTCGAAATTTACTAGATTACTAGAAAAGGAAGGGGGGACGAAATGGATTCCGCTCGTGGACAATCGAATTTTATGATTTCAATGGACAGGTATTGATTGAGTTGCAGAAACGTCGCCATTCGAGCAGACATCGAAACGTCGCCGAACAAATTTGTTAGAAATTTACTGAATTGGCCCGTGTCGATACTCAATCCTTAGAAGTTGCAGTATATAAGTAATTAGAACATCACTCAGTATGTAGCGGTTCAGTACTGGAAAGGGGGGCCGAGGGGGGGAAGGAAAAGGAGAGCGGTGTTTGCTGGTCACGGCTCGAGGACCCAATCGTGCCTTTGGCACGCATCCGAGGCAATATCCCGTCATGTCACAAAATCTTGTCAATGCAATCAAGTCAATGTCAAATCGCACAATTCCCGGAGTGTATCAAGTAATCTATCAAGTCTCAAATCAATAATAAAACCCCATCACATAATCCACCTAACCCACTATCCCCATTTTTTTGAATTTGGGCATTATACCCATTATAATCTTCTCTCTCCTCCCTCAACGGTCAAATCGCCGATCCACCACTCGTTGTCGCCATCCCACTTCCACCGTCGGCCACCACCGTTCATCCCATCACTAGTGAGTTCCCTTAGTCCTTCACCTCTTCATTCCGTGCCCAAAGAGCCCTGCTTTTGATCCCGACCAGACTCCTTCTCTCCCTCTCTCTCTCGATTTGCTTCCGTTTCGCTGCCTAAGATCGCCACCATCGCCGCCGCTTCACGCCACCATGCTGCCACCACTACTCACCCTCTTCTCTTGGTAACCCTCGACCTTCTTCCTCTTCATTTTCGTGCCCTTAGAGGCCCATCTTGAACCATGACCAGATCTCATCCTCTTCGCTCCTCCGTTCGTCGTTCTTGCACCGTTTGGAACTCCGGCCACCCAAACTGGTCCACCTAGTTCCTTAGCCTTCCTAACACTTAGAACATTGATTTTAGCCCTTGAAGTTTCTTCAGATCGCCTGATCAGCCCTTGCCGCGTCCCTCCCACCGTTTGGACCGTGGGCCCAAACAGCCGCCCGGGAGCTTCCGTCACGTCGCCGTCATTCGAGCCTCGTTCTAGGTAAGCGACCTACTAATCCTAGCCTAGGAATCATGTATGTGATGCTGGTTGTATGGTAGATGATTGGTGTAGGCGAAATAGCTAGAAGACGTGTAGAACGGCTAGGACGACTTAGCTTATTTGGGACCAAGGATGAGCGAGTTGATTTGTGGCTCTAGGCCATGAGATGGGCTGGAAATGGTGCGGTGGGCTGAAGAAAAGGTTTTGGGTCGTGGGAATGAGGATGAAATGGCTAATGGGCTAATAGCATGTTTGGGCTTAAATGGACTAGTCGGACTTAATGGCCTAGGTTGGATTTTCATGGCAATGGGCTTGGGCGTGAGTTATAGGGCCTAGTGTGAATTAGAATGAGTTTTCAAATGAGAGTTAGAGGGCCCAAGGGTGTTAATGGGCCGCAAATCGATTCGGACTTGAAATGGGCTAGTTGGCCTAATTAGGCCCAAGGTCAAATGTTGGGTGAAAGGGTGCATTGGGCTTGATGTATTGGTCGTGGGCTGCCCTAGAGTTGATATGAAAAAAAGATTGTGAACCCAAGTGGGAGCGTGAGCCGCGAGTGACTAGTGCGCCAAAATGGGCTGAATGGATCATGGGCCGAGGAGCTAATCCACGAATCCGTGTAAGGCGAGCAAACCTAGACTTAGGGGATTTAGATGGGGACCCGAGATGATTATGAAGAATGTTTTGGGGGGCCCGAACGACCACATACAGTGCTTCGATAGTATTAGTTGAGCTTGTACTCTGATAAGTGTGTTTTGCTATTAATCTGTACACGTTCATTTTCTACATGCACATCGATTATTGTTTGGATACTATGCCCTATGTTTGGATTGGAGCATTTGTGATGTGCATTGTTGGGGCCATGAGCATAGCATGCACTCTCACATGGAGCGATAAGGGGAGAATAGCCCTGAGGCGTCCGTGCATAAGCAGTGGAGAGATAAGCATGCGGACCTAAGGTACTTGTGGATGCACGGTGCGCTCGAACGTGCGTGGCACTGGATAGTTGGAGAGATAAGTGTGTCAACTTGGAGCATATCACAAGCGTTGGGACACGTGCCTGTAGCGTATGAGACACGGGCTGGACCCTTCATGGGTCACATGGTATTCTGATAACCCGACATTGAGCATTGTGCATTGAGCATTGTAACCTGAGATAATGGCATGATACGTTTGTACATTCTGCATGTAAACTTATTCTCTAACTATATGTGACGCTGCTAGTATTGAGCCACATACGTCATACCCTACTCACGTCGCCGTCAAGAAAAATGGTGTTAGGAATTAGGGACTAGCCCTAGAGTTATAGTATAGGACTGAACCAACCCATATACCTTATCCTACGTTAGGGATTAGTAGCGAGCTTATGAGTCTTTAACTCACTGGCGTGGGTTACCAATCTTTTCAGACTCCCGACCGTAAAGATGAGCACCCACCAATACTTTTTGGACTCCCCGTGGGAGTGGAGGACGGTATTTGCTGAGACATGTTTGCTGAGCCCGCGTATATGGGCCAGACACACTTGACCACCGTTTGGGTTAGACTATGCAGTCCGCTCCTGATACCTCACAGATACGAGGCTGGATGGTTAGGAGAGATCAGGTGTTCACGGGACCAGTTGGCCTTCGACGTCCCGATCGAGGAGATGGGCCCCGTCCTCCTTCGTCCTATTACCTTTGGAGGGAGGTCATCGACCCAGAGCTGAGTGAGCACTGCCGCACAGGGCGTACGGAGATCGATGGACTGAGGGAACCCTATGGACACCGAGCCCTCCTCTCCTGCGTCGAGGAGGACCCTGAGGAGCGACCGTGGCAATCAAACTGGAGCGATACTGATCAGGAGTAGACTCTTTAGGCCGTGGGACCTGGTTGAGCGTGGAATTTTGAGCCGTAGGTTGTACTTCATTTGATGGCCTGTATCATGACGCTGGATGTTGATGTATCCCATTATATATGTATTGACTAATACTTTTACTGTGTACCATCTCTTCCTATCCCCATACTGTATGTGTGCATGTTTGTTGGAGATTTTCTTCCGCAGGTTAGTGTTTATTTTTCAATGCGTCCTCTGGCTGCGACGAATTTTCCTGGTCGTCGCTGATCGTGGGCCAGCGGACGCAGATAGATTTGGCGGATGTTGCGAGCCCGTAGGGTTCGGGGTGACACCATGTGTCACACACTCATGTCATGTCATTCTCTCTAGAATAAAGTAAGCACATTTTTCCAAACTTCCTTAGCAGATTTTGCACTGAATGAAGTGAGGACTAATTTTAGGATCCATACTATTTCATAAAAATACGGGTCATTGCTCTCCAGCAAGCCAATCAGGTACCTTGCTCTGTTCTAAAGGGACCATAGATTTAAGATAATCACTTTGTTTAGTAGTAGTGAGATTAACTTCAACAGCAGTTCTTTACCAAAAAAAAAAAACTTCAACAGCAGTGGACCAAGATGGATAATTAGTTCCATCCAACGTTACAGAGGTCAGTTGTAAGTGTGGTAAAGTATTTGAGGTTCCAAAGCAGCCATCAGTGAATTACAGACAATGTTGAACCCAGGAACACTTCATAGCAACCAATTACGTAACTCCAATATGCCTCACTTCCACACCATATACCAATAACTACCACACCATATACTAGCCACTACACACCATGTACCAGCCACTACACTACAAGACACCATAGAACAACAGATTATACCTCCCTTCCACACCATAGACCTCATTTCCACACTTCCATAGATTATATCAGACCTTGAGATAACCATGGATCACAATTGGCAAAAGAAATTCCTCAACTTCAGCAAGTAGACCTCAAGTACGCAAAGAGACAGTTATCCAAGTGTCTCTAAGTTATTCAGAATACCTTTGGTAAAACATAGACTAAGGAGGTCTCACTTCATAGGCCTAGGACGACGTTGGAAGAAAACCTCTACGCCAGAGATCTGGTTCGTAGGCTTAGGACAAACGTTCACCGACGCTAGAGAAGGACTTCGTAGCTCTCGGCGGCCTCAGATCTGGCTTGCCGGACCTAGATGACCATGCTTAGGTCTCGGTGACCTCGGATCTAACTCGCCGGGACTGCTGGCCCTATGCGACGTCGGGCTGAGGTCTCGGCAACCTCAGATCTGGCTCGTCGGACCTCAGATTGCTTGCCAAGGCTGCTGGCCCTGTGTGACGCCAGGCTGAGGTCTCGGCGACCTCAAAGCTGGCTCGCCGGGGCTGGACGATGTCCACCAGCCCTGTGCAAGCAGACTAAGGTTACCGGCCTTGGATCTACTATTACTGTTCCAGCAACCGTAGATTTGAGATCGATGGGCTCTGATACCATGTGCAGTTTAAAGAGAAAGTCTTCCCATTAACTTAGTAGAGGATTACAATGATATATCCATATAAGTCTCTAAGGCAACAAAAGACTAAATACCCTTGTCTGTAAACCAGTATCATTTCCAATTATCCCTTTCAATACTGGTTAACACGTCTCCTTCTCTCTTGACAGGAAATGTTTAAAATAACACTTAACATATCAAAGGAGAAAACCCCAAAGGGCAAAATTATGATCATCTGATGAGATCCATTCTGATGAAATGGGACAATTGATGGCAAACCCTGAATCAAAAAGAGGGGGCAAAAGTTAGAGACGAGGCACTCCTCGACTTAAGAAGTCGACTCCCTAATTTGTTCGATATGCTCACATGTCCAGGGGCAATTCAAATTCTCCCATTCTTGAGAATTTTCTTCCATACTTGCACATTCTGTAAACACATGTGATGCTAAAAACTGTTACATCTACGTTGTGTTTACATGTTCCATGATTTATACATGACTATTTTGCATGTTTAATCTGCCAATTCTGCCTTAGGGCATAAACTGCACGTGGTGCATCGAATGTGTAGAACGGGGTATGACAGAATGATGAAAGACAAGCCATTTCCACACACGTCCTATATTTTAATCTACAGTGAGTCGTGTACTAATAGGTTCCGCATTCCCAAAGCAATGGGTTTTCTCGCAAAGGTACGATGGCTGAAAGGAAGGAGGCGATCATTTTCCTATTCTAAACACTGGTGACCATTGATAACCCATTGGAGCAACGGTTTCATTCATGACCCCTGTTAAGAACCACCTTACGTCGAGGCCAAATAAAGGTAGTTCCAGTGAGCAGCAGAAGGTAATGGTTAGAAATTTTCTTGCTCGGACTAACATCAATTTTCGAGTATTTCTTTGCTTTCAACTTATACAGTAATTCAAGTGCCTTAGGACAACTAAAAGCATTCGTTTCTCTATCCAATACACTTTTATCCTTTGTATCGCCCAATTGAGCCTACATATTCACCTTCTTAAAACCCCGTTGGTGATCATTGCTCATTCCAAGATGAAGATGACGCCACCTCAAAACAAAAAATCTTAGAAGAAATAAGTCTACATAGAGTTCCCAAGTTAACTTTTCAAGTGTGCTAGATCTTTGATATACATGTGTAACGACACAATCTTTGAAAGATCTTTAAAAAATAAACAGTCCCAGGCATGAAAAAGCAAAGTGCTAGTCAAAAGCAAAGTTAATGTCTATTCAAATCAATGTTTCATTTTTGAATGCCTTTGAACTTTACATGTACATTTTGTAAACTCGGGCATATTGTCTCCTTTTGTAAATTCACAATGGGATCTGGTTGTAAAAGAAAACTCTTCAAAGGAGTCAAATTGCAAAATATACACAGTTGAAGTTTACACCGTTCGGGAGCAACGACGGTATCAGTAGGAGTTAACACCATCCTCATATACGAGAGTGTACTTTGAGGACTATTCTAGTGGTCAAGACTGGTGATAAAGATGCAATGATCACCAATGTCAAACCCATCTCATATATTTTTTGGGCCAAAATAAGTCTTTTACTTTCCTTGTCCTTAATCCTAACATACGTACAACCCCTAAAAGTCTTTTCTGATTAAGGCACCTGAGTTAACGTAGAGTTAAATGATTTTAAGCATCACTTGAAAAGGTATGAGTAAGATTATTTCTCTCTCATTTTTGCAAGGTTCTTAACTTGTAAACCCAGAGTAGATGATGAAAATTTTTTGTTAATAGCCTTGGCTCAAAAGAGTCCCTTTGGTAAGCCCTTGACCCAGCCTACATTATGGTCCTAATCAAGACCTCTAGATTGGCTTGATCGTACTAGTTGCGAGATTACTTAGACCCTTACTGAATGCGATGATGGTAAGATTGGTGACTTCTTTTCAGTCCTACAATCAGGATAATCAGCTTTTCCTCGAGAGTGAGAGAAAACCCTTTGGACAGAAGTTCCCCATTCGAATTACATTCGAGGTGTTCATACTATGATAACCTCCTTGAACAGAATTGGTAATGCAAACTTGACATAATAGTTTTGCATAATCCACATGTTGATTGATTACATCATGAGTTATTACACAGACTACTTCTAATCATTGCAAACTTAGTTGAATAGTTTTGCATGAACCGATGAACTCATTGATGAAAATGCTTGCACAAGTTACCTCTGACACTGCCTGACAGATAACACGTGTCTGATGTTCGAGTTACCTTCCAAGATCTCGAATTCATCTGGTGATTATTGAATGAGCAAGCCTAATTGTCGAGAAACCACCAGGCATTTCTTCCAAATCCTCAGGTAAGTATATCTTCAACCTAAACCTTTGAAGAGAATGAATTCTGACAATTGTCAGGGTGCTCGATTCCATTGTGGGACATACAAGCATCTATCCTCTTCAATGAAGCGTGATTCGTCTTGAAAATAGAAATGTTCGAGGTATTACGATCTCTACCTCTTTAGCTTATTCCTAAAGCGACAGGAGAATATAATTGGGGTTTAAACTTCTGCAGGATTCCTAGTCTCCCCAGATCCTAAAATGGCACCATTCAAGATAAGTTAAATCGGGTTCGAGTTCGAAGATTCCTGGTCTCCCAAGATCCCAAATCATCCCATGGTAAGTTAAAACGGCGAACTTCTGCAAGATTCCTGTCTCCCAGATCCTAGAATGGCACCCAAAAATCATTTTTTCAGTCAATACCTCTTCTGTCTACCCAAAAGGGTGACATTTAGGTAATCATTGGTGACTTTTAATACAAAATGACCCATTCCTAAGTCCTGAGTTGTAGGTACCACACAGACAAGCCCTATTTGTAGGATATACCGTTTATGGAGCCCTTCCATTGGAAACCCACTACGGAACGGTCCGTTTACAAAAGTTCTTCTTACAGGCGCAAAGTCCTTCCTACATGCATAAAGTCTTTCTTACAGACACTCCTTCGGTAGATCCCATATCGGGTGAATAATTTTCAAAGTCCTTCCTCCAGGTATAAAGTCATTCTTACAGGTATTTTCTCTGGTAAACCCGACA
Organism: Psidium friedrichsthalianum; assembly: GCA_019149425.1. Lineage (NCBI taxonomy): Eukaryota > Viridiplantae > Streptophyta > Magnoliopsida > Myrtales > Myrtaceae > Psidium > Psidium friedrichsthalianum. The sequence continues at coordinate 8,050 of JAGVVM010000251.1, forward strand.
TGGGTAAACCGCTCAGTAGAGCCCTTTCATTAAGAACTCTACCATGGGGTGACTACCATACGGGTCAAATCTCAACCAATTTCGATCATTAGAATCCTTTAACTAGGAATTCCATCACGGTACGACCCACCATACGGTCAAAATGCAGGCAAATCCTTTAAATAAGATAGATCGCCACTAGAGTCCTTTCATTAAGAACTTTGCCATGGGTTGACCTACCATACGGGCCAAATCTCAATCAATTTCAATCATTAGAATCTTTAACTAGGAATTCCATCACGGTACGACCCACCATACGAGTCAAAATGCAGGCAAATCCTCTAAATAAGATGGATCGCCACTAGAATTCTTTCATTAAGGACTTTGCCATGGGTTGACCTACCATTCGGGTCAAAGCTCATCCTCCTCGGCGTATCCTTAAAATGAATTTTTGGGTGCCTATTCAAAGAGCATAAATGTCAGCCAACAGCCATACGACGGACAGGTAAGTGCCAGTTAAGCTCTCCTCTCTATCTCTCCCTCACTTCTAAGAGCCTCCGCAAGCCCGGTCTGGATCAGAACTTATACAGAGAGGTGTTGGAGATCAAATGTCACAGGTATTTTTATTTCTTTAGGTTGAGTCGATTAGGATTCAGGTGTTGTCTCGTCTTTGAAATAAACCTCTACCGAGCTTCCTTTCACAGAGGGGCAACTGTTGACACTTGATTTTTAATAACCTTTTCTTTTAAACAAATTAATAAAAATCTATAAAAATTCATTAAATTAAAAAATCGACTTTGGGAACCTTAGCCAAGCCTAGGGAACAATTTTGATCAAAAAATAAATTTTCATATTTTCAGTATTTTCCTGCATTTTATTTTTAAAAATTCATAAAAAAAAATCAAGAAAAAATGAGAAAATTGCAAAATCAACTTTGAAAGCATTGGCCAAGCCTAGGTAACCATTTTTGAAAAAAAAAAAACTTTTCATATTTTTCGCATTTTTTATGTTTTTTAGAAATTATAAAATTATTTGAAAATTTTAAAAAAATAAAAAATAGCATTTGAGGCCACAAAATATAAAAAATAGTTAGTATTTTTCTTTTAATTTTCTCTTCATTTTGGCCAAAGAAAATCTATAAAAATTAATCTGAAATCAGGAATTACTTTGTTAATCTCATTTTTAGATTAATTGAAAAAAATTATAGAAAATTCATTTTAGCTTTGTAATTTTTGATTTTTTGCATTTCTGGAATCGTGACATTATCCTCCAATTGTCCAAATGTGTATGACAGAGTCCAGGCTATTGCTTCTGAATCCTCAAAAACAAGTGACGATCGCTAACCGATGAAAAGTGCTGCTGCTAAAGACCATTGATAATGCAATCAGCCGCGAATTAGAACATATTGTCTGATATCAAGAGTTCAAGTTTGGTTCTCAAGACTTTCGATTTATGCAAGAAGTTCACTGAGAGTTGCATCTCTTCAGCAACTATCCAACAATTTCTCCCAATTCAATAATGTGCAAATGTCGTTGCGCACTAAGAAGCCATTAACTAGAAAGGATGCTACGGCTATAAATGAATGGAGGTTTGCCAAGTTAAAGGAGTTCAAGGATTGGCATATCGAGGTAGAGAACGAACCTTTTGACCGATATATGCAAAATGTTAGAAGATGTATTTGCCTTGGAGTCGTTAGCCGAAGGTTCTGGCCAAGATGAGTCCCCTGCATCAATACTTGGCCCCACTTGTGGGGGAAGAAGAGCATGGTCTTCTCAAAGATGAAATTGAGGCTAAGAACAAACCCGGTTAGGAAAGGAGAATTTGAGAAAGAGGATTCATGGTGTCATTGATGAAGGGTTGAGGAAACTTCAGGAACTTGAGCTGAATAATCAGGCGAATGATTCGGTTGCCCAAGGTGAACTAAATGATAGGCCCAAAATAAAAGGTTTCTGGTTGAAAGAGCTTTGATTCTCCATGATCTAAACGAGAAGTTGAAAAAAGCACGGAATGAGTAGGATTTAAAATCTTGCTTGGATATGCAAGGCTAGTTAATTAGTCAGCATGTTGGGTCAGGGGAAACAATAGCAGAAAAAACCAAGTCTTCCGTGCCTACACATGCTACTGAAGATAATAAAAAATGGGGTTTGGATCTGCTTTTTCTTTACCAAAGTCTGTAAGTACTGCTGAGATTGATCAAGAAACGCCAAACATTATCAGTTCTCACTTTTCTACTCTAGAGCAGATAGAAAGTCTGCAACATGATTTGGAGGTAGGACACCGGCCAAAGGCTGAAGTTGAGGATGGATGAAGCGGTGCACCTGGACTTGTCTTCGGAAGTGCAATTTGATGACTAGGTTAAACGTCCACTTGCAGATTAATTCAACAAAGACATCAAGTGCAGAGAGCACTCAGAGAAAAGGGGAGGAAAGAAAGGTTAAAAAAAATAGAAAAAAAAAAGACAATTGTTAGTAGACAAGGACACTTTCTTCTTTAGCTTCTTCAGTTTCATCAGGAGAGTTTCTGGTCTGGACTTGCACCAACTGAATATTATCATGAAGGTTGATGTTTGGGGATCAATCGAGGCCATAAGAAAAGCCTTGCAAGTGCTTCCACAAGATGATGTCACTTTAAAATTTCTCTTGCACACCAGGGGATATTAGTGCTAATGACATTGATCTTGTAGTTGCTAGTAAAGCTATCATCATTGGGTTCAATGTTAAAGCACCAGGGTCGGTAAAGAGCTACACAGACAATAAAGGTGTTAAGACTCGTCTGTATAGAGTAATCTGTGAACTCATTGATGACATATGTAATGTAATGGAAAGACTTCTAGAGCCAGAGTGGAGGGCGCAATGATGGAGAATGAGTGGGTGCTCGGCCACAAAAGAGTATAAAGACACTAAAGATGTTGAGGGGGTTTCCAGCTCGAGGAAGACTGAAAATTGCAGCTCTATCCCTCATAATCATCAACTCCATCAAAAAGAAAATAGGGGACAGCTTTTTGGGCACCGAAAGGAAAAAGATGAGTGGTTACTACTGGAGTGCACAATTCCAGGGGAGTGGGACTGAGAACAAGAAAACAAAAGAATCAGAGAAGGAACGGGGGATGGGGTCCAAAAAAAAAAAAAAGAAAGGAACTTCTAACATGAGTTCTATGGGGATGTGGATTCTGAGTCAGAGAAATGGAAGAAGCTGAAATTGAACAGTCAAGCTGGTGGCTTGGCGAATGAAGATGGGGGGGAGATCTCACTCTCTCTCTCAAGACTGAGCTACATGCAACTTAGGAGGGTTTACTCGGACACAAAAAAAAAAGAGAGGAAGAGACCATGATAAAAAAGCTCTCAAGGGAGTTCCATGGAGATAGAAGGTGAGCGTAAATTCAAAGGGAATTGATGAACCAAAGGATGATTGAAGTGTGAGTTCGCTCGTTTACAACGTGCTAGGCCCAAGGCTCCAGGATGTGCATCAACCTATCATCGACTACGTCGTCAACGTCCTCGCCGATGAGGACTTCGACTTCAGCGACGATGGTGAGGGTGCCTTCGAGGCCATCGGTGAACTCCTCTCGGTGCCGAATGCATTTCAGATTTCAAGGAAAGTCGCCTGGTCTGCAACAAATTGACTGAGAAATATGGGAAGCATGGTCTGGTTAAAGTTAAACCGATAGTTCGGAGTCTTGTGATGCCTTTTAGAATGGATGACAGAATGGATGAGGAAGTGGCCCCCAAGAAGAAACAAGAGGTCTTTGATAGTCCTATTCTATCTGAGCATGATCGATAGAAGATTGAACGAAAAAAAAAAAAAAGAGGAAGGAGGAGGCGGCTTCCATATTTGCTAGTGCATCCATTGAACTTAAAACATGCAATGCTACTTTGCTCGAAGCTACTGGAAGAGCTTTGGAAGAGGTTCAAGGTCTGCCCAGCAATCGAAGGAGCATAACGAAGCATTTCACCATCAATAGAACAGAGTACTATTAATAGCTTCCACCTTTCCTACTCAGCAAGATACTACTCCAACCATCCCTATTGTCAATCTGACGACTCCAGGTTCTTCGACTCCTATTGTGAACCCAGCACCACCTACGCCACAAATGAAGAATGTTATCGACACTCGCACTTCATACATTTGCCTCACCACTTCACGCGTCTGCGACACATAAAATCTCTCTCTTCACCCTTCGGCCACGAGATTAAATGGCCTCCTTTACTGCGCTCCTTCGAATAGGGAATGAATTTTATGATGTTATTTGGCATGATCTCGCACCATCTGACCTGTCGACCGACCCTTGAATTTCCTCTGCGGATCACTACCTTCTGTTGCGCGATGTCTCCGGGGAAGAATTGTGAGAGAGTTGGGAGAGGCTTCTTCGGTCTTTTTCTTCTCTCTATTGTTTCTGGGTTCTCAAGATAGCTACATGATGAAAGTGTCGGTGCATATATTGACTACTTATCTCACCGTGATTAATGTGATAGCTTTGGGGGTGAGCACTTTTTCTATGGTGTTGCTTTTATAGTTGGAGCTGCACTGCAGTTTTTGTATGTGATAGCTGTAATAATTAACTTCCATTTACCATGTTGGTGCTTTAGAAGGCTTTGAAGATGGTATGGAGTCTGCTTGAAGTTACGAGAATAGCATATTTGTTTATGCTGGTTATTCTTTATGGATGGTAATATGGTCCTTCGGAGCAGCTGGTGTCATTGCATTAAGCATGACGATGGTCGACGATCATTGTCAATGCCACAAAACTCATTATTGAATACACTTCGATATGCTATGACTACATCTTTGGAAGCATATGTTACGGAATCACTATTTACTGCTGCAATAACGGACATTGCGTGGGAGATCAGGGATTTCCGATCGAAGATTGGCAACATGAATGTCTACTCTGCTGTGTAGATTCTTTCAACCTCATGGAGACACTTGCACGCTTTTTCAACAAAATATGCTTATGTATAGATTGCAGTTTATGGTAAAAACTTTAACCATTCTGCAAGAGATGCGTGGGAGTTATTTTAGTCCACTGGGTTGAAGCACTTATTGCATATGATTGCTCTGGCGATTTTGTTGATGGGCACCCTCTTGGGAGGGCTTGTACTGGAACTTACAACCGGGTTTGGGCTTGGTTTAAGTCTCATGATAGAGTTGTTATGGTTGGCCCTACTTCAATGTTGATGGTATGTTTTTGCAAATATAGTGAAGGCATGCAAGGCTAGCACATACTTTCCTCACTCATTCGAATAGCGAAGCGCTGGTAAAAAGCATTCCGCCACACATGAAGGGATTGCTGAACCAATGGCCTATCTTCAAAGGGAAGTTGTGTTCTTTCCTTTAGTATTTTTGCATATCCTAGTGTTGCATCTTTGCCATCTAACATGAAGCTCTTCATCAGTAGAGTCAAAGGAGGAGAATCAAGAAGAGTTTGGGTCTCATCGGTTCAGCCATCAAACAACGCCCGGAAATTGATTCTGTGATCCAAATACGCGAGCTTGTTTGCCAAGTGTTCATCCGGTTCCAAAAATTAAATCTAGATCCCAAAATTGGTAGGCCGAGCCACCTGCTGGAGGTTCTTCATTTACTACTCTCTTGTACTCTACTTTTTCCAATTTGATTTCTGCACCATCAAACCCTAGAATGGGTAGCTGAGCCGCCCGTTGGAGGTTCTTTTTTTATTGCTTTTTGTAATCTACTTTCTGCAGTTTAATTTCTGCACCATCAAACCCCAGAATAGGTAGGCCGAGTCAAGGCTGAGCCACTCATTGGAGGTTCTTTATTTATTGCATTTATTTTCTACAGTTTAATTTCTGTATCATTAAGCCCAAAAATGGGTAAGCCAAGCCAAGGCCGAGCCACCCGTTGAAAGTTCTTTATTTACTACCTTTACATTCTGTAATTTAATTTTTGCACTATCAAAACCCAGAATGAGTAAGCTGAGCCACATACTAGAGATCGTAACATTGCACAGAAATCGTTAACTCACTCTCTCTTTCAGCTTCAGGGAATTTTTATGCTTATCTTCATATACTGCTGTTTATATCGCATTTTCTAATATTGCGTTTATATTCAATTATTTTGCATCGTTAGTCTTATTTAATTTAAAAATACCAAAAATGTCATTCGTGTGTATTTCATATAGTATAGCTCATGCAACTTTGCCATGCCGCATATATATTCGTATTGCAATTTTCTGTATATTTCGATCCGAACCCCAGATCGCGATAGGCTTTGCCTTCTACTTGGTGGTGTAAAGATCTCATGTATTCTGTTGACTGATTTAGTGATGCGTATGTCGTATTCGTATGTCACGTACGTATATCATGTACGTTTGTCGTATTCGTATGTCACGTACGTATATCATGTACGTTTGTCGTATTCGTATTGTTATTGATTTGTGCATATTCATCCAAACAAAAATTCAAAAGAAAAATCTCAAAGACTAGGAAACGGGCCATTTCAACTGGTTAATCCTATTTTGATGACTTTCTTTCCTAATCTTTTCAAAATAATGATTTTACCTCTCACAAGTAAATTGTCTTGAAAAATTCCAAAGGACTCAATAAAATCCCAAAAACTAGAAAACGGGTCATTTCGACTGCCCAATCCTATTTTGATGATTTTCCTTCCTAATCTTTTTAAAATGACGATTTTGCCCTTTATAGGCAAATTGTCATGAAAAATTTCAGAAAATTTAGAAAAATCCTATTTTTGATGATTATTTGTGTGTCACGTCTGTATGTCCGCGTTCACATGTCGTGTACATATATCCACGTATGCATGATTCGCGTACACATGTTACATACGCATGTCCATGTACGCATGTAGCGTTCGCACATCCATGTATGCATGTTGCATTCTCACGTTCCTGTACATATGTCACATTCTCATATCGTATTCGTGTGTCTTCGTGTCTGCATGTTGTGTTCGTATGTCTTCGAATCCGCATGTCGTATTCGTGTGTCTTCATATCTACATGTCGTCTTCGTATACCTACATACATATGTCCACGTATGTATGTCGTGTTCGCATACGCATGTCTGCATTCGCATGTTGTATTTATATATCTACGTTCGTATGTCGTATTTGCGCGTCCACGTTCGCATGTAACACACGTTCACGTCTACATGTCATATTTGTATATCCATGCTCGCATATTCATGATTGCATATCCACGTCCGCATGTACACGTTCGCATAATCTATGTAACTAAAGGGCATTAGTTTCAATTAAGGTACCGAAAGGGCATTAGTTTCAATTAATTAGTATAACTAAGTCCCTGAACTCGTAATCTCTAATTCATAGAAGTAATTTACTTCTCCCACTGATTTACTTAAGTTTCTAATCGACTTACCAAAAATTATTAGTGGCGACCCCAAATTCTAAAATTATTTGAACAAAAATTAAAGTTGCGATTCGGTAGGGCTTAGGAGAGTCCGTATGTAACAGTCTGAAATTTTGACCCATTATCGGGATTTCAATAAAGAATAGATGTGCTTCATTAATGTGCTCTAATCGATTCTCACTCAGAATTAGTTACTCTGAGATGACTAACCGAAGAGGAATGGCTACCCAAGATACTAAAGTACGTGCACCTGATCAGTCGATACGCGTATTTCCTAAACAGCCGCCCGTTGGCCCGAGAATTCGACAGAGTCGTTATTCAATGGATTTGGCCACGAAATGAATTTCGATCTTGGACAATCGAATTTTTATGAAGGTTACAATGGTGGATTGGAGTCAGTTGCAGTTAGAGCGCCAGTTGGCCAGACAGTTGGAGAACGTCGCGAAGCAAGACACAAGTTGAAATTTTACCGAATTGCCCCTAGTCTGCGCAAGGTCTCTAGATCGAGAGTGATTATAATTTTGGTAGAATGAGCGAGTCGGTGTAGTGAGATTTTTAGTCTAAGTTCATTCATGCTCGGGGCCCAATCAGTGCATTTGGCATGAATTACAAGAAAGTGTCTCGTCAAATGTCCCATCAATCAATCATGTCTTATCAATCAAATCAAGTCAATCAATCATTTCAAGATCAAATCAATCAATCCATCAAAGAACAAGTCAATCTCAAGAACCCCATTACCTAACTATCTAACCCCACTCACCTTGATTTGAATTTTTTATCCCATTCCCATTATAAACACTCGACTCTCTCTCCCCCCCTCTCTCTCCAACCCGCTCTCCCTCCTCTCTCTCTCTCTCTCTCTCTCTCTCTCTCTCTCTCTCTCTCTCTCTCTCTCTCTCTCTCTCTCTATTTCTTCTTTGTCTGAACGCCCAAACCCGTCGCCGTCGCCGCCATTCCGTTCCGCCGTCGACCACCCTCGGTTTCGCCCTCTCTTGGTAACCTAGCCCTTGCTCCTTCATTTTCATGGCTTTGGAACCCCATTTGAGACCCCGACCAGCCTCGGCTTCACCGTCCTTCTCCGTTTGTTGTTTCGCTTCGACGAAGCTCCGACCGTGTGGTCTCATTCCACTCGGTTCCTTGACCTCTCTAACACATAAAACCATTATTTTTAGGCTAGTGAAGTCCCTTGAAGCCGCCGAACCAGCCCCCTTGCCGCCGTGCTCCTCCCTTGGCCTTGAGCCTCCATTCGACCACCTCGGGTTCTGGCCATCGTCGTCGTCGTTCAAGCCCCATTCCGGTAAGCAAATCCCCTAAACTTAGAATATGGCACGTGATTTGGTTTGGATGTTTGGAAAGTTTAGCTTAAGGATGAGTTAGATAATGGACTAATTAATTTAGATTAGATTAGGCCGTATGGGTGGTAGACTGATTTGCGGATTGACGAGCTTCGTTCATGTTAAAAGGATGATGTATATGGGCTGATGTGAGGATGTGATTCAGTGACTTGGGGTATTTAGGTTAGTTGGTACGCGAAAGAACTAGATTGGGACTAAAAAGGGCAAGTTATGTTCGACGGGCTTAGTATGTGGTTTTCGTGTGAGATGCGTCCATCTTGATTTATGGGACTTAGGGTGCTGCCCGTGAGGTGATTAAAATGAAATTTGAAGATCAAGTATGACTTGTAGGCCGAGAGTGAGACAATGGCTTGAAATGGGCTTGATGAAAAACTCATGTGTTATAAGGCAAAGGCAAAATTGTGACTTGTTCAATGTTTCATGTGATAATACTTGAACGTGAGCTTTTGCAAAATATGTTTTACCAAATATTCATGACATGCCATGTTACGTGTGTACCCTGTGTGGTTTGCCTATAGACTTGCACTTTTATGCCTGCAATAAGTTTGCCCATTGATGTGTATGTAAAATGGGGCATGTGGCATGAGTAATGTGAAATGACTGCTTTAAGAACATGGCATGCATCATGCGCGGCGAGATAAAGGTGAAGATGGCCCTCACGCGTATTTACGCAGGGAAATTGGAGGGATAAGCGTGTCGACCTGAGGCATCCCATATGCGGGTCGAAGCACGGTACGCCCTAATGCATGAGACGTGGAGTAGCTGGAGTGATAAGCATGCCAACTTGAGGCGTCCCATACGGGAGGGTTGAGGCACAGGCCTGAGGCATATGATACGCGGGCCGAACCTGAGGCGTTTAACGCGGGTCAAGTGAAATTCTGATTGCAAGCATTGAGCATGAGCATTGAATACTGAGTCATGAGCACTGAGTTTTGGCATACAACATGTTTTATTCGTTAAACTTATTTTACGAACTCGTTCTCTGAATATGCGTGCTTGCCTAAGCCATTTAGGATCGTATGTATTATGCCTCACTTGTGTCACTGTCGAGAAAGTTAATAGGAGAGAAGTGAATTACCCTAGAACTGTATGCTAGGGTCGAACCAATGAGCGTACTATATCCTACGCTATGTTTAGTGGTGAGCTTATTGAGTCTCCGACTCACTAGCGTTGATTGCCAATATTTTGAGACTCCCGACCGTAGCCATGAGCATCCCACCGATTTTTTTTGGACTCCCCGTGGAGGGGGAGACTGACGTGAGATATTTTACCTAGGCCGATGGCACCATTTAGGCTAGACACCTTACCACCGTATGGGTAGACTTTGGAGGTTCACTTTTGGAACCACATAGATACGAGCCGTGGATGGTTAAGAGAGGCCAAGAGTTTAGGAGACCCGTGAAAGCCTTCGATCTCGATCGAGGAGATGGGAGATCCCTTCCTCCTACGTCCTACGACATTTGATGGAGAGATCATTGACCCTGACCCGAGCGAGCAGCCGCCACCAGCAGGGCGAATGGAGATTGATGGCCACGACGAGGGTGACCCTATGGATATCGAGCCTTCCTCTCCTGAGTACGAGGAGGACCCCGAGGAGCTGCATTGGCAGTCGGATTGGAACGACACCGACCAGGAGTAGCCTTTTAGGTTAAGGTATCTAGTAGAGCGTGGGTGTTGTATTTTCTTTTGATAGCTTTGTACCCCTAATGCTTGATGATTCTATGTATGTACTGGTTGTTTTTATTAACTATGTATCTTTTCTTTTCTACCCCATTATCGTGTGTGCATATCTGGGTTGGAGTTTTGCTTCCACAGGTTCGTTTTAGCACGTATGTCGTCTAGCCGCGATAAATCGTAGGTCGTCGTAAGAATCTTGGGCTAGGCGAGCGCTAGTGGTGATGGTTTAGACACGGAATGTCGCGAGCCCGTAGGGTTCGGAGCGTGACATCCCTGCTTAAGTGATATCAGAGCAAGGTCAGCTCGATCAGAGACTATTCGAGGTTTGGAGTGAAAAGGCTGATGATTTTGGGGTAATTAGATAGACACACCCTAGGCCTAAGATTAGGAAGGGTACAATCGCATGATTGTTGGTGCATGTACCTACTGAGGTGTATTGTTTGCCTAGAAATGCTTTAGGCTTTAATGTGAGTTGACTAAGTTGCAAGTGCATCAGGACCTGAGGTAAGTATCTGAGCCCGTCTGTGAGGTGCTAGGAATGTTGTTGATTAATGGCCATTTTTGCACTACCTGGTTAGACCTGTTAGATTCGAGAAGTGGCTTGGGTTTCTAATTCCTGGGAGGAATTATATCAGGTCTAGGTGTGAGTAAGCTTAGGAAGAATGAGCAACATGGGCAGAAGGCCTAGCACAGCCGCATCGAGTCCGTGAGCTCTAGTACCTGAAGGGGACCCAAGGATAAAGGAAATTATGAGGGTCTTGACGGAGTGAGCAATTTAATGGGTAGGTAGGCTGCAGAAAGAGTTGCCGTTGTAGCCCAAGCAGCTGAGGCCGCGTTGGCCGCTGCAAATGGAGCGAATGGGGGCAATGGGCATGGAAATGGAGGTCATCAGACGCACCATATCGTGGAGCAATTCCTGAAACTGCAACCGTCTAAGTTTGACGGGAGTAGAGGGCCTGAAGCAGCCTCCCTCTAGATAGAACAGTTGGAGAAAGCATTCGCTATCCTAGGATGCTCGGAAGGAGAAAAGGTCTCGTTGGCAACCTATGAACTCCAGAATACCGCTGACGATTGGTGGAAAGCCACCGGTAGAAGAGTCTTTCCTTAAGGAGTGGAACCGAATTGGACAGCGTTCTGCGCAGCGTTTAATGGGAAGTACTTTTCTGAAACTGCCCAAGAGAGAAAGATGGAGGAATTTCTGAGGCTTCGCCAAGAACAAATGTCTATGGATCAATATGAAAGAAAATTCGCGAGACTGTCCAAGTTCGCAAGGAGGTTGATAGAGGATCCATGGGACAAGGCGAGGAGGTTTCGAGAAGGATTGAAGCCGAAATTAAAAAGCCTGCTGATTGCCACTGGGTTGAGAAACTAAAACGAGATGTACGAGAGAGCTTTGGCAATTGAGCGAGACTTGATGGAGAAGTCTACCGTATCTAGATCGCGGTTCATACCTAGAAGGGACCATAGGAATTTTGGCAAGAGGCTTATGCAAGATCACCGAAGATTTGTTCCGCCAGCTAGAAGGACCTTGGGGAAGCCGGCAACATCTACAGGTCCAATATGTCGTGACTGCGATAGGAGGCATGAGACAAACCCTTGCCCGAGACAGATAGGAGCTTGCTTCGGATGTGGGCAGATGGGGCATTAGTGAAGGCATTGTCCTAAGAAAGCCCCAAGACCGCAGTTCCAGCAGCCGAGACCCCAGGCTATAGCCGCTCCTCAAGGGAATCTGAACCGTCCACCTGCTCAAGGAAGGGTCCACGTAATAGCACGCAAGGAGGCTGAGAACGCGCCAGGAGTGATTACAGGTACCGTTTCTCTCTGTGGTCATACTACGTATGCGTTATTTGATCCCGGTGCCTTGCACTCCTTTGTGTCTGAGCAATTTGTTGCGTTGTCTAGTTTAGATGTTAAACCCTTAGATGTCATTTTGCATGTGGCCACCCCATTGAAGGATAGAATGGTTGTCACGTTAGGATGTAAGGGGTGTAGGATAACCTTGGGTGATAGAGAAAAAGTAATTGATTTGGCCGTTTTACCCATGTTTGACTTCGATGTGATTGTGGGTATGGATTGGTTAGTTAAACATGGAGCCGTCATTGATTGTAGTAGAAGTATGATCCACCTTAATCCAGTGGGCCACCCTGGATATGAATTTTTGGGAAACCGAGGAGGAATCTTGATCCCTTGGATTTCGTCACTGGAAGCGACTAGGCTAGTGGACGAGGGTTGTCAAGGATTTTTGGCATCAGTGACAGATTCGTCTGTTCAGGAGGTGAGATTGGAGGAAGTGCCTATAGTGAGAGATTTTCTGAACGTTTTCCCTCAAGAATTTCCTAGCTTGCTACCAGAGCATGAAGTAGAGTTTGTAATTAAGCTGACACCTGAAACAGAACCGATTTCAAAAGCACCGTATAGGATATCACTATCAGAATTAAAGGAGTTGAAAGTCCAGATGTAAGAGCTATTGGATAAAGGATTTATCCGCTCCAGTCCTTCACCATGGGGAGCTCCGGTGCTGTTTGTCAAAAAGAAGGATGGGTCGTTAAGGTTGTGTATTGATTATCGGCAGCTGAACCAAGTGACAATTAAGAACAAGTACCCGTTACCAAGGATAGATGACCTATTTGATCAGCTATAAGGAGCGTCAATATTCTCCAAGATAGACCTAAGAACGGGCTATCACCAATTGAGGATCAAGAAGGAGGATATTCCAAAGACGGCTTTTAGGACGAGATATGGGCATTATGAGTTTACGGTTATGCCGTTTGGATTGATGAATACCCCAGCTGCATTTATGGATATGATGAATCGGGTGTTTAAGGAATTCCTAGATCAGTTCGTGATAGTCTTCATCAATGATATCCTGGTGTACTCAAAGAGCTCTAAGGACCATGAGCGACATTTGGAGACTGTTCTACGGACCCTAAGAGAACACTCATTGTATGCCAAATTCAGTAAGTACGAGTTCTGGTTGAATAAAGTGGCGTTCCTTGGACACATAGTATCTGGTGAAGGAATATAAGTGGATCTAGCGAAGATTGAGGCCATGGAGAAGTGGCCAAGACCTACGACTGTAACAGAGGTGCGATGTTTTCTTGGATTAGCTGGCTACTACAGATGCTTCGTGGAAAGATTCTCTACGATAGCCACTCCATTGACTCGCTTGCTGAAGAAGGAGTCAAAATTTGAATGGACTAACAAGTGTGAAGAAAGTTTCCAGAGCTGAAGAACAGATTGACTACCGCACCAGTACTGACAATCCTATTAGGACATGGAGGATTTGAGATCTATAGTGACGCGTCGTTAAGAGGATTGGAATGTGTCTTGATGCAATATGGACGGGTGGTAGCATATGCATCTCGACAATTAAGATCGCATGAAATGAATTACCCGACGCATGACTTAGAGTTGGCTGCGATAGTGTTCGCACTGAAAATTTGGAGACATTATTTAGTGGGTGAAAGGTTTCAAATTTATATAGATTATCAAAGTCTAAAGTATTTGTTCTCGCAGAAGGAATTGAATATGAGGCAGCGTCACGGGATGGAGTTGTTGAAGGATTATGATTGTGGCATTTTATATCACCTTGGAAAGTAAACAAGGTAGCGAATGCCCTAAGTTGGAAGTCGAGCATGTTAAGGAATGGACGCTGTTAGAAGGGATATGGGACTTAGAATTTAAGATCGAGATAGGAAACCTCTCGAGCCTAATGGCTACGTTAAGAGTTAAACCAGAAATTCAGTCGAGGATTAAGGAACTAAAGCCTACGGACCTCGATATTCAGAAGATTGTATCTGCTGATGCGGATAAGAGGAAGCCTGAGTTCCAAGTAACTGAGGATGGAGTATTAAAGTTCAAAGCACATCTGTACGTGCCGAACGATGAGAAGTTGAAAGAAAGGATTCTGTCTGAGGCTCATCGTAGTAACTACAGTATTCACCCTAGAAGTACAAAAATGTACCAGAATCTACGTCAACACTACTGGTGGAATGGAATGAAGGTGGATGTGGCTAAGCATGTGGCCAAATGCTTGACGTGCCAGCAAGTGAAGGCGCAGCATTGTAAGCTTGGAGGATTGCTACCACCATTGGAGATCCCAGAATGGAAATGGGAACATGTCACTATGAATTTTGTGACAAGATTGTCAAGGAGTCAAAGAGGAAATGACTCAATTTGGGTTATAGTCGACAAGCTAACTAAATCTGCTCACTTCATTGCTGTGCGAAAGGACTTCCCTTTGGAAAAGCTGGCTGAGTTATATGTGAGACAGATCGTCCGTTTGCATGGAATACCTGTAATTATTACGTCGGACCATGACCCGCGCTTTACTGCAACTTTTTGGACGAGTCTACAGGGTGTTCTGGGGACAAAATTGAGATTTAGTACAACATATCACCCGCAGACTAATGGCCAGTCGGAGAGGACAATACAGACATTGGAAGATATGTTGAGAGCATTGTAATAGATTTCAAAGGTGGCTGGGAAGAGCAATTACATCTGGTGGAGTTTGCCTACAACAATAGCTATCAACAGAGTATTAGGATGGCACCTTTTGAGGCATTGTATGGAAAAGCCTGCAGGACACCCGTCTGCTGGGACGAGGTTGGTGAGAGGAGCGTAACAGGTCCGGAGTTGGTCTAGCAATCGGTAGAGGCAGTTAGAGTGATTAGGGATAGAGTGAGGACAGCGCAGAGTAAGCAAAAGAGCTACGCAGATAAGCGACGTAGGCCGTTGGAATTCCAAGTCAGAGATCATGTATTATTGAAAGTGTCACCGATGAAAGGACTATCTCGATTTCACAAAGAAGGGGAATTGAGCCCAAGATTTGTGGGGCCATTCGAGATATAGGAAAGAGTCGGGACATTGGCTTATCGTCTAGCCTTGCTGCCAAACCTATCTCAAATTCACAACGTGTGTTCATGTGTCGATGTTGAGGAAGTACGAACCAGACCCAAGCCATATACTCGATCATGAAGTCATTGAAGTAGACGATCGAGTCTCGTACTGTCGCGACCCGAAAGAAATTTTAATTTCACAATCAATCGGGTGAACGGATTATTAGATTAATTAGATTAACTAACCTAACACGGACCCTCCCAAGTCCTACCGAATCGTAACTTTGGTTTTTATTTAAATGATTTTAAAATTTGGAGTCGCCACTAATCGTTCTTGGTAGGTCGATTAGAAATCTAAATAAATTAGTGGGAGAACGAATTTATTTCTGTGAACCAGAGAAAATGAGTTCGGAGACTTAGTTACGCTAGATTACTCTAACGCCCTTTCGGTACCAATTTCATAAAAAATCATTTGGGGTGACTCGAAAAGATTTGGATCAAACTGACCATAAGGGTAAAATGGTTATTTTTCAAGGATCAGGAAATGAAAACAGGTCAAACCAGTTGAATGTGGTCATTCCTTATTTCCCACAATTTCTGAGAATTTTTTTTAAAATTTTCTGAGACAATTTACTCATAGGGCCAAGATCATCATTTTGAAAAGATTAGGAAGGGGAATCATCCAAAAATAGGATTGGCCAGTCGAAATGACCCGTTTCCTAATTTTTGAAAATTTCAAGAATTTTCTGGGATCATTCAGGACAATTTGCCCATCAAGGGCAAAATCGTCATTTTGAAAATATCAAGAAGGCAAATCATCAAAAATAGGATTGGCCAGTCGAAATGCCCGTTTCCTAATTCTCGATGTTTTTCTGAATTTTCTGAGTTTTTCGAGACAATTTGCCCATAAATGGGCAAATTCGTCATTTTGGAAAAATTAGGAAGGAGATTCACCAAAAATAGGATTGGCTAGTCGAAATGGCTCGTTTCCTAATTTTTGAGATTTTTCTGAATTTTTTGGACTTTTTCGAGACAATTTGCCCATAAGGGGCAAAATCGTCATTTTGAAAAAATAAGAAAGGAAATTCATCAAAAATAGGATTGGCCAATTGGAATGCCCCGTTTCCTAATTTTTGAGATTTTTGAGATTTTTCTGGAATTTTTCTTTTTTTTAGGTGGATACGCATGAATTAATGACAATACAAATACGAATGCGGCAAGGCCGAATATGCATGAACTATACTATGTGAAATGAACATGAATGACATTTTTTGGTATTTTTCAGAGCATTAAAAAATCCCTGAAGCCGAAAGAGGGAATGAGCTAACGATTTCGGTGCAGAGTTATAACCCCCAACAGGTGGCTCGGCCTACTCATTCTAGGGTCTGACGGTACAGAAATTAAACTGCAGGAAATTAAATGACAGCAAGCAAAGACCTCCAATGGATGGCCCAGCTTTGGCTTGGCCCTCCCTTTTGGAGTTTAATGGTGTAGAAATTAAATTACGGTAAATTAAATTGCAGTAAATAAAGAACCTGTAACAGGGGACTCGGCATTGGCTCGGCCTACCCATCGTGGGGTTTGATGGTATTGAAATTAAATTGCAGAAAATTAAATTACAGTAAATAAAGAACCTCCAACGGGGGACTCGGCCTTGGCTCGGCCTATCCATCGTGGGGTTTGATGGTACTGAAATTAAATTGTAGGAAATTAAATTACAGTAAATAAAGAACCTCCGACGGGGGACTCGGCCTTGACTTGGCCTACCCATCATGGGGTTTAATGGTACTGAAATTAAATTGCAGAAAATTAAGTTGCAGTAAATAAAGAACCTCTAATGGGAGACTCGGCCTTGAGTCGGCCTATCTATCGTGGGGTTTGATGGTACTGAAATTAAATTGTAGGAAATTAAGTTGCAGTAAATGAAGAACCTCCAATGGGGGACTCGGCCTTGGCTCGGCCTACCCATCGTGGAGTTTGATGGTATTGAAATTAAATTGCAGTAAATAAAGAACCTCCAACAGGGGACTCGGCCTTGGCTACGCCTACCCATCGTGGGGTTTGATGGTACTGAAATTAGATTGCAGGAAATTAAATTGCAGTAAATAAAGAACCTCCAATGGGGGACTCGGCCTTGACTCGGCCTACCCATCGTGGGGTTTGATGGTACTGACATTAGATTACAGGAAATTAAGTTGCAGCAAATAAAGAACCTCTAACGGGGGACTCGGCCTTGGCTCAGCCTACCCATCGTGGGATTTGATGGTACAAAAATTAAATTGGAATAAATAAAGAACCTCCAACAAAGGGCACGATCTTGGCTCGGCCTACCCATTTTGGAGTTTGATGGTACAGAATTTAAATTACAGGGAATAAAATTGCAATAAATAAAGAACCTCTAACAAAGGGCTCGGTCTTGACTCGGTCTACCCATTTTGGGGTTTGATGGTACAGGAATTAAATTGCAAGGAATTAAATTGCAATAAATAAAGGACCTCCAATGGGTGGACTCTGCCCTTCCCATTCTGGGGTTTAACGATGTAAAAAATTAAATTGCAGGAAATTAAATTGCAATAAATAAACGTCCTCCATTGGGTTGGCTTTGCCCTTCCCATTCTGGGGTTTGAATCCCTGAAAATAAAATACAACGAATTGATTTGACAATTCGGGCCAAAATCCATCGATGGGTCGGCTGAAAAGTTGGTGGGCTTTAGAGCTCCTCCGGTCAACTTTGTGCTCCTACGAGCTTTGCCATTAATATGGAATTACCATTCCCTGACATAAAATACTGTGAAAGGGCAGTAAGGAAAATATGTGCTATTTTACATTTAAAACTAAAAAATAACAAATAGCGCTTAGCTTCAATTTGCTAGTCAGAGTTTACGGTTGTGGATTTCCCTCGAAGTAAAATCATCTTCATTCCTTTTTTCAAGCACTCTTTTTCTATAATCCCTCGAGGCTATTCTTATGCTCATGACCGCCGCCGCCTCCTCCAGTGAACGACTGAAGAATCTAGCATTTTGTCCCACGAGTGGATCTTTATCCTCACGTTCATATGTGCAGAAAAAGGTTTCTCTACCAACTTGAGAGGGAGATAGTTCGTCCTCCCCATGCAATGATTCCCCCCCGGATGTTGTTAAATGAAAGTATGAACTCCTGTAGCGAACTGCATGCAGTCCCAAGACCAAGTGAAACAACAAACTCAGGCATCTGCTTGCGCCAAATACTTGATGTAAACAACTAAAAAATGGATAGCCGTAGCTCGTAGGAATAGCAGCTACGATCGGTCGGATCTGCGATTCTTGGCAACGCAACAACTAACACCAATTCTTCCTTGAGCTTAAACGAGCTCCAACATTTTTGGTCTTCCTCCCTCTTGAGTTCGAACGTCTCGAAGCGGACCAATTGGAAGTGTCCCTATCTCTCGCTCTCGTGCCCCACTTTACCTCTGGAAGATGCATAGAAGTACACGTCGTGGGTATCCGGCTTCTCCTCTTCCACTTCCCGAACAGGCAGCACACGCTCCACAGCGTCGCCATCGCATGCTCCCTCGCCGCCCCCAACACTTTGAGTACCTTTCGCAGTACCGACTATATGCACGTCACGTCACCGCATAGTGCCGCCCACCTTTTCTTCACGGACGACACCACCACAAGTAGCTTCAGCGGCTTCTCCGTCACCAAGATCGTCGAGCTCGGAAGGCCACCAGCCTAGTCTTCGCGCGCTTCGAGACCAATATTTAGATGAGGCACGCAAGGCTCACTTCGACCAGGGCCAGATCGGTCTCAAGAACGACCAGGTTCAACGGTCGAAGGAGGAGTTGCTCGCAGTCCTACATCGCAAGTTTCGCTTCGGCGTTTATGGCGGCCGATTCGAGGATTCCAATCGCGGCAACCTTTGACTCCGATTTTTCCCGCTGGACCGCCATGAGAATCAAATCCAAGCGGTGGTGATCGCTCTTGACGACCGCGCTCACCAAGCTCTCGCGGCCGAGGCGGAGGAAGCCCTTTTTTCGCCAGGAAGGGAGAAGTTGAGAAGGAATATGGTAGGAGATGGAGGAGCCCCCCGCTCGCGTCACCAACCCCGTCCTGTTTCCAGATGTGAATTCTCCTGCTCTAGTCTCAGTTGCCCCCTGTCCTCAGAGCCCCCCCTCAGGCCTTCTTTTTATTAGTCTTTCTCCCCCCCCCCCTCCGATCTTTTCTTTTCTTCGTTTTAAATCACACCGTAGTGGAATCGTTCTCCAGCCATCATAGTTCGTGGGGGCCGTTTTTTTTTTACTATAATCATGGTCTCCTTTTTTTTATTCATTTCCCTCTCACTCACTTTTCCACTCCACCGAAAGTATTCTCCAGCCTGTCCCCTTTTTATTATTTTTTAATCCAAGCCCCCCACCAATGACAAACTCTAGCGCACCAATATTTAATCCCATTTCGTTTTATCTAACCCGAGGGAATTGGCAACTACATGAGTAATCTGTTCGTCTATCTGGTTCGTACAGGTGGCACCAAACTGACCAGCTTTCTGCCATAGTGGATGAAGTTGAGTGTCAGCCTCCACTTGACGCACATTCGGCAGCAGGAATTTCTCTCATAAATTAACAGCTGGTGCTCCAGAACCTCGTAACTCTTCATATAACCCATAGTTCCATGGTCCAGTGGATTCTCTAACACTCTAGTAGTGATCCATGTGCACAGAAACATTTAGGAATAGCATCTTTTGTCTTTATGCTCTGAAGAGAGCCCTTTTAGCACTAAGTATCTGTACGATGCTCCCTAGCTGCTTTGCAAGATTTAATAGGCCGCCACCGTGCACGATTAGGCGGGCCTCCAGAAGCTCTCCAACAAGAGCAGCCCAATCGGGTGCGATGGTGTTCATACAAGATTTCAAATAATCATAGAGTTATACTCTATACTCAGACAGAGACAAGACTTGATCGCAGAGCTCTTTGATATTTAATGAATCAAAGTGATTGACTTCAGTACCCATTGAAATCTCAGATGCCGCCTGTAACTCCGTCTCAACCCCTTCAGGCTATATCCCAGAAAAGTCTAGCTTCGAAGCATTAGTGCCGTCGTCCATCACTTCATAGTCTTGACATATTGAATGTTATCTTGGATAATCTCACCAAAGTCTGGATAATGCCATCCATAACACTCTCGGCTCTTCATTCAGCTCTTCATCAAGATCGTCAAGCGAACCGATGGGCGTGATTTTGAAGTTGATGTTGTAGCAAAAGCTCGCCAATACCTCTAGGCCCCTTGAGGAAATTTGAGCTATTAAAGGATAATGTCACAACTCCAAAAATGCAGAAATCAAAGATTACAGAGCTGAAATGGATTTTCTACAATTTTTTTAATTAAACTGAAAATGAGATTAACAAAGTAATTCTCGATTCCAGATCAATTTTTGCAAATTTTCTTTGGCCAAACGAAAATAAAATTAAAATAAAAATAATGACTCCTTTTTTCACATTTTTGTGGCCGCAAATGCTATTATTTATTAAATATCTTCCTAATTTCTGAAAAATATTAAAAAATACTAAAAATATGAAAAAAAAAAAAATTGGTCAAAATTGGTTCCCTAGGTTTGGCCAAGGTCCTCGAAGTTAATTTTTTTAGTTTTATGAATTTTTATGGATTTTATTTTAATTTTAAAGAGAAAATGTGATTAAAAATTAGGTGTCAACAACTGCCCCTCTTTAAAAGGATGCTCGCAGAGGTTCATTTCAAAGACAAGATGACACCTGAATTCTATCGACTCAATCTTGCCAAATAAAAAGAGTAGTGACATTTGATCTCTAATACCTTTTTGTGTAAGTTCTGATCTAGGCCAGACTCGAGGAGACTCTTATGAAGTGTGGGGAGAGGTGGGGAGGAGAGTTTACCTGGCACTTACCTGTCTGTCATATGGTTGTTGCCTGACATGAATGTTCTTTGAATAGGCATCCAAAGATTCGTTCTGAGGATATTCCGGGGAGGTTAAGATTTAACCCGTATGGTAGGTCAACCCGTAGCAGAGTTCTTAATGAAAGAACTCTAGTAGCGATCTATCCTATTTTAGGATTCGCCTGCATTTTGACCCGTATGGTGGGTCGTACCATCATAAAACCCTAATGAAAGGATTCTACTAAGCGGTTTACCTGATATCGGGTTCACCGAAGAAAATGCCTGTAAAAGGAATTGTGCCTGTAGGAAGAAGTTTGTGAACAGTTCACCCGATGTGGGATCTGCCAAAGGTGTGGCCTGTAAGAAGGACTTTGTGCCTATAGGAAGGACTTTGTGTCTGTAGGAAGGACTTTTGAAAACGTTTACCTGATGTGGGATCTACCGAAGGAGTGCCTGTAGGAAGGGTTTTTGTGCTTGTAAGAAGGACTTTTGTAAACGGATCGTTCCGTATTGGGGTTTTCAATGAAGGGCTCCAGAGACGGTATACCCTACGAAAAGGGCTTGTTCATGTAGTACTTGCAACTCAGGACTTGAAAATGGATCGTTCCGTATTGGGGCTTCCAATGGAAGGGCTCCATGGACAGTGTACCCTACAAAAGGGGCTCGTTCATATGGTGCCTGCAACTCAGGACTGAAAACAGACTGTTCCGTATTGGGGTTTCCAATGGAAAGCTCTAGAGACGTATACCTCTTAAATGTCACCTTTTGAGTAGACTGAAAAGGTATTGATTGAGAAAATGATTTTTGGGTGTCAATCTGGGATTTAGGGAGATCAGGAATCCTACAGAAACTCAAACCCGATTTAACTCACCTTGGAGGGTGCCATTTGGGATCTGGGGGGACCAGGAATCCTGCAAAATCTCAAACCCAATTTCACTTACCTTGAAGGGCGCCATTCTGGGAGCTGGAGAGACCAAGAATCCTGCAGAAGCTCAACCCGATTCACTTACCTCGAAGGATGCCATTCTAGGATCTAGGGAGACCAGAAGTCCCACAGAAGCTCAAACCTGATTTATGTTCTCCTGTCACTTTAGGAATAAATCAATGAGGCAGACGTCCAAATATCTTGAAAATTTCCATTTTCAAGACGAATCATGTTTCATTTAAAGAATGTGAATACCTGTATGTGCCGTACCGGATCAAGCACTCCAAGAATCGTCAGAATTCATCTCTTTGAAGGGTTCAGGTTGAAGATTGTGACAGTCTGAAAATTCGACCCATCTGTCGAATTTCTAAATGAATGGAAATGCTTCGTTAATACACTCTGGTCGACGCTTACTCAGGATTAGCTACCCTGAGCTGACCAACCGAAGGGAAAGGCTATCCGGAAATTTTTCTCAATCAGCCGCCCGTTGGTCTGAGACTGAGACAGGTCGGATTTAATGAAATTGACCACAAAATGAAATCCGACATTGGACAATCGAATCAGCAAGACAAACACAATGAAGAAATGAAATTGGTTTCAGAAATGTCGACTGAAGGTCGGACAGCCGTGCACGTCGAGAAGCAAGACGTGAATGGAAAATTACCGAAATGCCCCCGGTAAATGCTCAATCCTTAGAATGAGACCAATTAGGATTTTTGAGAGTAGAATCGATAGACCGACACCAAATCCTGTCCAAAATTCGTTCGCGCTCGGGACCCGATCGGTGCATTTGGCACGCAAATCGAGGCAAGTCAAATCAGATGTCACATCAATCAATCATGTGTCGAATCAATCAATCATGGCACAATTCCCAAGGATGTCCATCAATCAATCAAGATTACATCACATGTCTTATACCCCATTACCTACTCCCACTATAATGATTTTATTTGATTTTCCTAAGCATTATAATCTATTCTCTTCTCTCTCCTCCTCCCTCTCTCCCGATCGCTCTCCCTCTCGGCCTCTTGCTCGCCCCCGTCGTCCGCCGTGGAGAGCCGCCGTCCGCCACCGTCCTCCGTCGCCGTCGCCTTGCCACGCCCACGGTGAGCCTCTAACCCTCTTCCTCTCTTCTTTTCGTGGCTTGAAGACCACCATGGGTTGCCGACCGACCTCATTCCTCTTTCTTCCTCTCGGTTCCAGCCGCCCGTGCCGTCCCCATCGTCGTCGTCGTCGTCGTCGTTCGCCACCGTCCGGCCACCCCCAGCTATCACCGACCCATCCTCACCTTGGTAAGTCTTCATGGCCCTTCCTCACTTCATTCCATGGCCGTGAGCCACCCCATTTGACCGAGCCAATCCCGGCTCCCCATTGTAGGCCGTGAGCTCGAGTGGGCCGCCGGAGTCCTTTCCGCCGTCGTCGTCGTCCTCAGCCCCACACCGGTAAGCTCTACCCCTAATCTTGACCTAGGCTAGTTGTATTAAGGTGTGGATGTGGTGTTAGTTTCTAATCCAAGGTGATTATGCATGATATGGGGAAATTAAGATTAATGGACTATGGTTTAATGGTGGATAAATTATGGCCGGGCGTGTGGGCCATTTGAGGAGACAATTTGGGCCTTGGAGTTTTATAGTTGGGCTGTTGTGAGTGAAATAGGCGTGTGGATCAATGGGCCAAGGTGATCTAATGGGCTTGGGGTTCTAATTTTGCATTAATTGGGCCTAAATGGAACAAATTGGACCTAATTAACTCAATGGGCCTCTTATGACGAAAATTGGAGTTTATTGGGCCAAATTATGATTTTGAATATCCAAACATAAAGGCCCAATAATTTATATGGGCTTAGGACATCATTTTGGGCCTAAAGTAGACTATTTGGGCCTAATTGATCAACTTGTGAAATTGGGCTTGGGCCCTATCCGAATTAACATTAATAAAGGACCTTAATTTCATAATGGACTTAGAATTAAATTATGGGCCTAAGGGAGGGTGATGGGCCTTGGAACCCAATTGGCCCGACTTAATTAAATGGGCCCAACTTAGTTAATGGGCCTAACCCCTTTCCTTTGGACTATGAACCTTGATGGGCCCAACTTAATTAATGGGTTTAGAACATTGTAGTGGGCCGACTTACCTTGATGAACCTATATACCTCTGGTGGGCCTTGGAACTCAGATCAGGCTGTAGGCCCATTCGAACTGGAATCCCCTAATTGGGCCCTGAACCAAACTAAGCCTAATCCAACTGTAACCAAGGGGTCAATAAAACACTAAACCATTAGTCGTGGGAGACTAACTCCCAGGGTACTAACTGAGTGATTGGGCTTAGGCCGAGTTTCGAGCCCGCTAAGATGAGGTTCCATTTGTTATGGGTTTGACCCGAGAGTTGATACATGATATTCTATCGAGCATGTCTGGCTGAGAATTTGTGCGTGGGGCCTTGAATCTCGTCTAGTTTGGGCTTGATGAGCACGTGTTTGCCTAGATGATTCTTGTCGTGTTCTGTACTTGTGCTCATATAACATTGCATGCCTGCTCTATGTTTAAATTGCTGGTTGCAATCATGTGGGCCCCGCATTCATTGAGAGCATGGCATGCGTCACCAGAGATGTGACAAGAGAATGTGCCCCAGAGGCGTTGATACACGGGGAAGTGGAGGAAAAAGGGGGAACCAACGTAAGGCGTCAGATACGCAGTTGAGGAATGGCCGAATGGCACTGTTGGGTGAGCCCTGATGGGATTTGGAGTGATAGACGGGCATGATCCATTGGGATCCGTTATGGCCGGTTGAGGCCCGAGTATGATCCACTGGGATCCGAACATGGCCGGTTGAGGCCTGCTGCATTGCATATGGCATTCTTGTGACTGCTTGTTATTGCCCTTCTGTATAACTTGAACTGCATTGATATGCCTTGCCTGTTTACTATTACGTTGAGGCCTGGTACCGAGGGGACTGGAGTGTCTGAACCCTGGACCGTGAACTAGTCCACTGGATAGGACCGACTCACTAGTATGCGCTATCCTACGTTAGGATTAGTGTGAGCTTATGAGTTTCGACTCATGGGCGGTGGTTGCCCTTCATTTTCAGATACAGGTCGCCCGTGATGGATGCACCACCGATGCTTTTTGGACTGCCAGTGCAGATGGATACCCAGATCACCCTCCATTTTGATATGCAACGCCACTCTGTGGCATAGGCATGTGACTACTGTGTTAGTAGATCAGGGTGGACCTTATCTTGTACCCCATAGATACGAGGCCTGGTTTAGAGAGGGCCTGTATGGCTTCGAGGGACCTCAGAGAGACTCCCTGATTCCCATGGAGGACGACCCGATCTTGTTGCAGCCAGCCGAGTATGGTGGCGAGGTGATCAACCCCGACCCACTGCAGGAGATGCCGTCTCCTGGACGTTCCGAGATCGATGGTCACGAGGAGGGTGACGCCATGGACACAGACGAGGAGGATCCAGAGGAGGACCAGAGGAGGACCCCGAGGAGGATCCCGAGGAGGAGCTTGAGGTGGACTGAGTCCCGCTGTTACTGGTCTAGATTTTGAGAGCGTAGATAGCATGACCATAGATGAGGTTTTCTTTTGGGGTCTGTACTTAACGCTCTATGTATATACATATGAATGTTTTTTCCTTTTGTAGAGTGTTCTTGTCTTTCATACTACCCTATTATCTGTGTATGTATGCATGTATAGAAGGCACGCTTCCGCAGGATTGTGTAGCATTGCGCTAGCGG
>JAGVVM010000252.1:0-11208 GCA_019149425.1 Psidium friedrichsthalianum
AAGATTGTATCGCAAGAATGGGAAGAGTCAACCAATTTTTAAAAAAGAGGAGGCCAAGTCCATGGAGATTGAAGACCCTCTGATGAGATAAATATCGGGAAAGGATGGCATTACCGACCCGTATTTGTAAGTTGCACGTCTACCAGGGGCATGAGGAATGAGTTGGTAGAATGCTTACCCAATACACAAGGATGCTTTGCGTGGGATTACCATGAGATGCCAGGGATATCAAGCGAGGTTGGTGAGCATAGGTTAACCAAAATTAAAAAGGGATTCCGTCCGCATAAACAGCAAGCGAGGAGGTTCGCCCCAGATGTGGTCGACAAAATTAAGAGGGTATAAAGAAAATTGAACGATTACTGAAGGCGGGATTTATCGAGACGGCCAGGTATGAGGATGGATCTCTACATCGTTCCAGTGAAAAAGAAGAACGGGAAATTACGGGTGTGTATTGATTTTTCGAACCTTAATGCTGCTACTCCGAAAGACGAGTTACCACATGCCCATAGCAGAATGTTAATTGACTCGCATCAGGAAATGAGAGTTATCTTTGAATGGATGGACATTCGGGATATAACCGATATTCATCCGCCTGCGGACAGATGTCCGAAACAGCCTTTAGGTGTCGGGGGCCATTGGGACTTTCCCAATGATTGTCATGCCAATTCGGTTAAAGAATGCTCGGGAGCGATGTATCAGCGAGCGAGAACTTTATCTTCCACGACATGTTGGGAAAATTTATGGAAGTTACATGATGATATTGTTGTGAAGTCAGCTCGGGATGATATCTGGATTACTTGGAGCAGGCTTAATCGCATGAGAAAGTAATAAGTTAAAGATGAATCCACTCAAATGTGCCTTCGTGTGCAAGCTGGGAATTTTTTGGGGTTCCTTGTTAATCAAAGGAGGAATGAAGTGGATAGGCACAAAGCAAAAGGCCATTATGGAATTAAGACCACCTGAGTCAAAGAAGCAGCTCCAGATGATACTGGAAAGATTAATTTCTTGCGTCGTTCATTGCTAATTTATCTGGGAAAGTTGAGCCGATGTCACAGCTTCTAAGACTCCAAGACAAAGATATATTTGTCTGGGAATGAGTGAGCAGCAAGAGGCTTTTGATGCGATCAGGAATTACTTAGTAAACCCCCTGTTATAGTGTCACCAAAGCTTGGTAAGCCGGTGAAATTGTATATCTCAGCTGCCGATAATACTATCGGGAGTATGTTGGCACAAGAAAATGATGAAGGAAAAGAACAGCGGTATACTATTTTTGAGCAGGACGTTGACTGATGTTGAAAAAAACGTTATACCGCGTTAGAAAAATTATGTTTGTCTTTGTATTTTGCATCTGTGGAAATTAAGACATTACTTGTTGCCAACTACAGTATACGTGCTTGCCAAGACAGATGTGATAAAATACATGTTGTCTCGGCCTATCATAAAAGTCGAGTAGCTAAGTGGGCGTTCATCTTGTCTGAGTTTGATCTAGTATAAGTCCCACTAAAGGCAGTGAAAGGGCAAGCGTAGCCGATTTTTTTCTCTGTATGCCAAAGATACTGAACCGTGTTTGCAAATGGGAGATGAAGTGAGCAAAATGGAGTTGTACATCTCGCTTACATTGCGTGTGCCATGGACCATGTACTTCGATGGATCATGTGCTAACAAACAATTCGGGAGTGGCTTGGTCATAATATCTCCCAGCGGAGAATATACCAGGTGCGTTTGTAAGTTAGATTTTGAATGTTCAAATAATCAAGCCGAATATGAAGCACTGGTTATCCGATTGGGAAATTAAGTTGACTACACAGTGTCAGTTTGTTAAAAAAATTGGTGATTCCAACTGGTGATTAAACCAGCTAATGGAGTATTACCAATGCTTGAAAGAAAAATTGATTGGCTATTATTGATTGGCCAAGAAACAATTGAGCCAGTTCTTAGAACTATGAAGTTAGTTCATGTCAAGAGGAAAATGAATCAAGAAGCCAATGAGATAGCACAGGTGGCTTCGGGATTATAAAATTTCAAAGAACTGGCGGGCATGGTTTCAAACATCGTGCTATCGGTACCTTCCATTAAGCAAAGAGAGATACCGATAGCCATGAGCGAAGGAATCCTCGAAAGAAGACTGGAGAAAGCCTATAGTGGACTATCTCAAGAGAGCCTAACTCAAGAGACCAAAAGTTAAGAAGGCAAGCTCAGAAATACATTTTGATGGGAGAAGAATTGTATTACAAATCTTCTGATGGTTTGTTGCTGCGGTGCTTGAATGAAGGTGATGCAAAATTGGTCATGGCAGAGGTACATGAAGGAATATGTGGAGCGCATCAGGCTGGAATAAAGATGAGATGGTTGTTGAAAAGACACGGATATCATTGGCCTTCAATGATGCGAGATTGCATTGAGTATGCTAAGGCGTGTCATTCCTGTCAGAGACATGGACCATTGCAGCATGCACCATCCGTGGAGCTTAACCCGATCATAAAACCGTGGCCATTTAGAGGATGGGCAATGGACATAATCGGTAAGATCTATCCACCATCCTCTAATAAACATAGTTTTATATTGCTTGCTACAGATTATTTCACGAAATGGGTGGAGGCAATTCCATATAAGAGCATAAGTCAGGGTACGGTGATCAAGTTTATTGAAGAAAACATCATTCACCGATTTGGATTGCCCGAGACAATCACAGCGATCAAGGTACTGTATTTACTGGACGAGAAGTGATGAGTTTCGCCCAGTCGAGAGGGATCAAGATGTTGCATTCGACACCATACTACCCGCAGGCTAATGGGCAAGCTGAAGCTACGAATAAAATAGTTGTGGGGGTTGATCAAAAGGCATTGGAAGAAAACCCGAGAAAGTGGGACTCTCTGTTGTCAACAGTGTTGTGGGCTTACCGAACCTCTAGAAGATCAAGTACAGGTGTCAGCCCATATATGCTTACTTATGGACAAGAGGCTGTGCTACCGATGGAAAATCACAGTGAGTCTTTAAGAGTTCAACTCCAAAGCGAGTTACTTCCCGAAGACTATCGTGACTGGATGTATATTAATCTTGATGATTTAGACGAAGTCCGAGCAATGGCCTTAGATAGATTAATGGCGCAGAAGAGAAGGGTGGCCCGAGCTTATAATAAAAGAGTAAAGGAAAGGCGGGTCACCGTCGGTGATTTAGTTTGGAAGACATCTTACGGTTAATCAGCAAGATCCAGAGTTCGGCAAATGGGCACCAAACTGGGAAGGACCATATTTAGTTACCGAAGTGATGAGTGGAATGCATACAGATAATGGATATTAATGGAAAAGAGCTACTTCGGTCAATCAATGGAAAATATTTGAAGAAATATCATCCTTCGATTGGGAGATACAGCAATGATATGAGTACAATTACATGAAACGGAAATATGCTCCAATCTTAGCCATAAGACTTTCAAATCCGTTTCCGAAGCATGAAGATCGGCTAAGAGATGAGCATAAAAACACAAGTCTCGCCCAAGTTTGGCTCGTTGTACTTCCAAGTCAGCCAGTCGATGTGTTTTGGTTTGAATTATCTCAGCAAGGTATCCATCTCTTGATTGTGTTCTCGTATAGATCAAATATTGTGGTCGGCCAGATGCTCCGCTTGCGTTAATGATTCCTCAGCATCGGAGATTCTCCTTGCTCAAGTATAAGTCCCGAGAGGAAATCCCGAATATTAGCTGCAGCATCTACATCCGAGTGGAGTGAGAACTGATTGGTCAGCCTTGTCATGCTCTTCCTTCAAGATACATAACTGTTGTGATTCATTGACTTACGGGCTTCAAGGGTGTTAGCTGTTGAGTGACCGAACTGAGATTGTGTATTTTCTCGGTGATCTGACGGACGGTGAACAAGCTGGAGGGGAAGAGAGAGAGAACAGTTCCCATGTCAAATCAAGGAAAAAAGGATCAGCAAAACAGGAATAGTTGGATCGTAATGAATTTGGACAGCCTGTTACTTCTGCTTCCAATTCAGGGGTCCCCAACAGGGTGTGATAACCACGGGAGAGAAGTTCGTAAAGTCGCTCCCAAAGTAGCACGATCGTCGTCAGGGTTATGACTAACAGACATGATTAGCAGAGGAACTGGTTGATGATTGAACCAAGGCGTCCTTGAGAAAAGAGAAGACGAAACAAGGTTTATAAAGGGAAATCAGCCGAAATAGCCTCGGGAACAGGGAAAAAAAGTATTTTCAAACTATATAGAAGGATAGGTGGCGTGATAAGAACTTAGGAGTATTTTTGAAAAATAAGTAGCACTCGTGGAGAGTGGATCGTGCGGAGAATATTCGATTATCAAACAGGGTAATTTCCAAAGTTCAAGTTATGAGACTTAGGTTGGAGCACGTCGGGAATTCTACTTGTTGATGTTGAGCTGTTTCATCCTGATTACAGAGGAATGTAAGGTAAAATAATCTCAGAAACAGTTTGACTTATCTCATTGTCATATTCCCGGTTCAAAGCGCGTCTGGGATTCTCCACCACACACAGCAAATCTTCGGGAAGGAAGGTTGATTCGATCACACACTCGGTGTGTACTTGCATACACTTTAGGAGAGGAACTACAACCTTTGTCCACCTACCCTCTGCTTTTTACAGACTGGTAACGCAACTGTGTCGCCCTTTTCGCGCCCATGTTTGTGCTTGAGAGAGATGAATGAAATTCGGGATCATAATGACCTAAAGGATTCAAACCTTCTTCCCGACTAGAATTGCTTGGCGTGGGAATTCCCAGACGCGCTTGGAAGCACACGGGAATATGACAATGAGATAAGTCAAAACGTGTTTTTGAGATTATTTTACCTTACATTCCTCTGTAATCAGGAGGAACAGCTCAACATTCAACAAGTAGAATTCCCGACGTGCTCCAACCTAAGTCTCGGATAACTTGAACTTTGGAAATTTACCCTGTTGATAAATCGAATATTCTACCGCACGATCCCCATTTCCATTTTTTTTACTTATTTTCAAAAAATACTCCCCACGTTCTGATAACCGCCACCTTTTCCTTGTATATTTTGAAACTCATATCTTTTCCGAGGCTATTTCGCCTGATTTCCTTTTATAAACCTTGCTTTCGTCTTCTCTTTTCTCAAGGACGCCTTGGTTCAATCATCAACCAGTTCCTCTGCTAATCATGTCTGTTAGTCATAACCCTGACGACGATCGTGCTACTTGGGAGCGACTTTACGAACTTCTCTCCCGTGGTTATCACACCCTGTTGGGGACCCCTGAATTGGAAGCAGAAGTAACCAGGCTGTCAAATTCATTACGATCCAAACTATTCCTGTTTGCTGATCCTTTTTTCCTTGATTTGACATGGGAACTGTTCTCTCTCTTCCCCTCCAGCTTGTTCACCGTCCGTCAGATCACCGAGAAAATACACAATCTCAGTTCGGTCACTCAAACAGCTAACACCCTTGAAGCCCGTATAGTCAATGAATCACAACAGTTATGTATCTTGAAGGAAGAGCATGACAAGGCTGACCAAATCAGTTCTCAACTCCACTCGGATGTAGATGCTGCAGCTAATATTCGGGATTTCCTCTCGGGACTTATACTTGAGCAAGGAGAATCTCCGATGCTGAGGAATCAATTAACGCAAGCGGAGCATCTGGCCGACCACATATTTGATCTATACGAGAACACAATCCAAGAGATGGATGACCTTGCTGAGATAATTCAAACCAAAACACATCGACTGGCTGACTTGGAAGTACAACGAGCCAAACTTGGGCAAGACTTGTGTTTTTATGCTCATCTCTTAGCCGATCTTCATGCTTCGGAAACGGATTTGAAAGTCTTAGTGGCTAAGATTGGAGCATATTTCCGTTTCATGTAATGTACTCATATCATTGCTGTATCTCCCAAATCGAAGGATGATATTTCTTCAAATATTTTCCATTGATTGACCGAAGTAGCTCTTTTCCATTAATATCCATTAATCTGTATGCATTCCCACTCATCACTTCGGTAACTAAATATGGTCCTTCCCAGTTTGGTGCCCATTTGCCGAACTCTGGATCTTGCTGATTAACCGGTAAGATGGTCTTCCAAACTAAATCACCGACGGTGAACCGCCTTTCCTTTACTCTTTTATTATAAGCTCGGGCCACCCTTCTCTTCTGCGCCATTAATCTATCTAAGGCCATTGCTCGAACTTCGTCTAAATCATCAAGATTAATATACATCCAGTCACGATAGTCTTCGGGAAGTAACTCGCTTTGGAGTTGAACTCTTAAAGACTCCACTGTGATTTCCATCGGTAGCACAGCCTCTTGTCCATAAGTAAGCATATATGGGCTGACACCTGTACTTGATCTTCTAGAGGTTCGGTAAGCCCACAACACTGTTGACAACAGAGAGTCCCACTTTCTCGGGTTTTCTTCCAAATGCCTTTTGATCAACCCCACAACTATTTTATTCGTAGCTTCAGCTTGCCCATTAGCCTGCGGGTAGTATGGTGTCGAATGCAACATCTTGATCCCTCTCGACTGGGCGAAACTCATCACTTCTCGTCCAGTAAATACAGTACCTTGATCGGCTGTGATTGTCTCGGGCAATCCAAATCGGTGAATGATGTTTTCTTCAATAAACTTGATCACCGTACCCTGACTTATGCTCTTATATGGAATTGCCTCCACCCATTTCGTGAAATAATCTGTAGCAAGCAATATAAAACTATGTTTATTAGAGGATGGTGGATAGATCTTACCGATTATGTCCATTGCCCATCCTCTAAATGGCCACGGTTTATGATCGGGTTAAGCTCCACGGATGGTGCATGCTGCAATGGTCCATGTCTCTGACAGGAATGACACGCCTTAGCATACTCAATGCAATCTCGCATCATTGAAGGCCAATGATATCCGTGTCTTTTCAACAACCATCTCATCTTTATTCCAGCCTGATGCGCTCCACATATTCCTTCATGTACTTCTGCCATGACCAATTTTGCATCACCTTCGTTCAAGCACCGCAGCAACAAACCATCAGAAGATTTGTAATACAATTCTTCTCCCATCAAAATGTATTTCTGAGCCTGCCTTCTTAACTTTTGGTCTCTTGAGTTAGGCTCTTTGAGATATTCCGCTATAGGCTTTCTCCAGTCTTCTTTCGGGATTCCTTCGCTCATGGCTATCGGTATCTCTCTTTGCTTAATGGAAGGTACCGATAGCACGATGTTTGAAACCATGCCCGCCAGTTCTTTTGAAATTTTGTATCCCGAAGCCATCTGTGCTAGCTCATTGGCTTCTTGATTCATTTTCCTCTTAACATGAACTACTTCATAGTCTAAGAACTGACTCAATTGTTTCTTGGCCAAGTAATAATAGCCAATCAAATTTTCATTCAAGCATTGGTAATCTCCATTCAGCTGTTTGATCACTAGTTGGGAATCACCAATTATTTTAACAAACTGGGCATGTAGATCACTTAATATTCCCAATCCGATAACCAATGCTTCATATTCGGCTTGATTATTTGAACATTCAAAATCTAACTTACAAACGCACCTGGTATATTCTCCTCTGGGAGATATTATGACCAAGCCAACTCCCGAATTGTTGTTAGCACATGATCCATCGAAGTACATGGTCCATGGCACAACGCAAGCGAGATGTTGTTCATTTTGCTCACTTTCTCCCATTTGCAAACACGGGTATTCGGTAAGGAAATCGGCTACGGCTTGCCCTTTCACTGCCTTTAGTGGGACGTATACTAGATCAAACTCAGACAAGATGAACGCCCACTTAGCTACCCGACCTTTTATGATAGGCCGAGACAACATGTATTTTATCACATCTGTCTTGGCAAGCACGTATACAGTAGTTGGCAACAAGTAATGTCTTAATTTCACAGATGCAAAATACAAAGACAAACATAATTTTTCTAGCGCGGTATAACGTTTTTCAACATCAGTCAACGTCCTGCTCAAATAATATACCGCTTGTTCTTTTCCTTCATCATTTTCTTGTGCCAACATACTCCCGATAGTATTATCGGCAGCCGATATATACAATTTCACCGGCTTACCAAGCTTTGGTGACACTAGAACAGGGGGCTTTACTAAGTAATTCTTGATCGCATCAAAAGCCTCTTGCTGCTTCTCATTCCAGACAAATATGTCTTTGTCTTTGAGTCTTAGAAGCTGTGACATCGGCTCAACTTTCCCAGATAAATTAGCAATGAACCGACGCAAGAAATTAATCTTTCCAAGTATCATCTGGAGCTGCTTCTTCGACTCAGGTGGTCTTAATTCCATGATGGCCTTTGCTTTGTGCCTATCCACTTCAATTCCTCTTTGATTAACAAGGAACCCCAAAAAATTCCCAGCTTGCACACCGAAGGCACATTTAAGTGGATTCATCTTTAACTTATACTTTCTCATGCGGATGAAGGCCTGCTCCAAGTAATCCAGATGATCATCCCGAGCTGACTTCACAACAATATCGTCAACGTAAACTTCCATAAATTCCCGATCATGTCATGGAAGATAAAGTTCATCGCTCGCTGATACGTTGCTCCCGCATTCTTTAACCCGAATGGCATGACAATCCATTGGAAAGTCCCAATGGCCCCCGGACACCTAAAGGCTGTTTTCGGGACATCTTCCCGAGCGATGAATATCTGGTTATATCCCGAATGTCCATCCATTAAAGATAACATCTCATTTCCTGATGCCGAGTCAATTAACATGTCTGCTATGGGCATGTGGTACTCGTCTTTCGGAGTAGCAGCATTAAGGTTCCGAAAATCAATACACACCCGTAATTTCCCGTTCTTCTTTTTCACTGGAACTATGTTAGAGATCCATTCCACATACCTGGCCGTCTCGATAAATCCCGCCTTCAGTAATCTTTCAATTTCTCCTTAATTTTGTCGACCACATCTGGGGCGAACCTCCTCGCTTGCTGTTTATGCGGACGGAATCCCTTTTTAATTGGTAACCTGTGCTCAACAACCTCTCTTGATAATCCGGCATCTCATGGTAATCCCAAGCGAAGCAATCCTTGTATTGGGTAAGCAACTCTACCAACTCATTCCTCATGCCCCCTGGTAGAAGTGCACTTACAAATACGGGTCGGTAATGCCCATCCTTCCCGATATTTATCTCAATCAGAGGGTCTTCAATCTCCATGGACTTGGCCTCCTCTTTAATTGGTGACTCTTCCCATTCTTCGATACAATCTGATGCTTTCTGATCCTGCTGAACCATTTCAGCCAAGTATGCCCAGTACCTTGTTTCAGTTCCTCGTAACGATGTATCGACTTCCATAGAGATCTTTCAAGTCTTGAGATGCCAAGCTCGATTTAGGGATCCATTCATTCCTTCCCTTACCAAAGCGGCAAAATGCATAAGACCGTGAATCGGTCTCGGGAATCTCCAAAACTCGGTTTCCACTCAAGTAATCTCCGTCTTCTGGGTGAATCTCTGTCCATCCTATCGGGATGACTTTCCCGTCTGCTTTTACATATTCTACTTTCTCCCCATTCCAAAATGCCAGCATCTGATGTAACGTAGATGGCACACATTGATTGGCATGAATCCAATCCCTCCCAAGCAACAAATTATACGTGCCATCAGACTCGATCACGAAGAAAGTAGTCCTTGTTGTTTTGGACCCAATAGTAAGATTCACCACAACAGCTCCTTTCACGCTTGTCACTTCTCCCAGAAAATCGGATAACTGTACATTCGACGGTGTGATCTCCTCATCTTTCTTGCCCAACTTTCTAAAGTATCCGTACGACATTAAATTCAAGGTCGCCCCAGCATCCACAAAGATCTTGCCTACGGGTCTTCCATCCACTTTACCGGATATAAGCAACGACTTTAGATGTTTGGCTCTCTCAACTGGGACTTTCTCAAACTCCATTACTTCATCCTCAGAAAAGTGAAACTCTGCCATAGCCACTTCCCTCTCAGAAATATGTCCTAAATCCTCTTCCACTGTTAAGCTTATCCCGAATTCAAGTGGGAGTTTCGCATTTACCATCCCGATTCTTTCAGGATAATCGCGCTCTTTTGGCATCTTAGACTTCCCTTTCCGAAGTCGATTAGCTTCATTGCTCTCAGGCTTCATGCGATCTTGCCTGACACCACGTTCATGCTTAGGGGCTAGCTCTACTGTGAACTGTCCAAAATCTATTGTTGGCCGTTCTTCTCGAACTTCTTTTCCTTGGATCGAGCTTTGGTTTGAACCTTCTCCTTGCTGGGTTGGTGTCACAGCCTCTCCTTCCTTATTTTTCTCTATTTCGATATCACTACGTTTCCAAACCCAATTCCTTTTCCAGTGGTTCGGGACATTCCTCTCGCTCCGAACCTGTTCAAAATACCTTTGCCTACTCTTCTGCCTTTGGTCCCGCCTTTTGATGGTTCGGTATGAAGCTTGGCCGGGTGGTTTTGCTTCCTTCCATTTTCCTTCGGGAAGATCGTGAGGAATTTTGTAAGTCTTCTTCCTTTCAAGCTTGAGTGGAATTGGTTGTGGTACTGGATAATCCTCCCTTTCTTTAATAAGGCCATGTCGGGCTTGGGAGATTTTATTCTCCTTGACTTCTCGTGGCACAGGCTCAGGCGTTGAATCATCAAATTCTTCCCCCCAACCAGACGGTTCAACCGGCAACTGTGGTTCTTTGAGATAATCGGGCTTTCCATAATATACAACGTACTCGAACTTTCCACTTGGTTCTCCAAGAAGACCAACTTCGGGATCTCCATCTTGGTAACGCTGCCACAAACTCTTTTCCTTGGTTGATTTGTTTGGAGCCTTATTGCTCTCACCCCTTGATTATTACTCTGACCCGTTTGGACCTTCTTATCCTGCGATGCTTCGGGACGATTTCCCTTCTTGCTTTTCTCCAATGCGGGAGGTGGTTGATCATCAAATTCATCCCCCCAACCAGACGGTTCAACTGGAAATGATGGACGCGTGAGGTACTCTGGCTTACTGTAGGACACAACATAATCATATTTGCCGCTTGGTTCTCCAAGAGTCCGACATCTGAGTCCCCTTCCTTGTAACACTGCCATAAACTCTTCTTTTTTTATTGGCTCATTTGCCAATCATTACCTACTTCGTCACTTGCGGATTGCCTGATTTCTATCAGATCCCGAAACCTGCTGATGACAAAGCTCTATTCTTGTGCTCACAATGCGTTAACTCACGCCAATCTTCCAATTTTAATTGT
>JAGVVM010000253.1:0-18446 GCA_019149425.1 Psidium friedrichsthalianum
TTCCAAAATGTCACAATTCTTCCCTCCTTAAAAAGTTTCGTCTTAGAAACTTGCCTTTACTTCTTTTCCCATCAATCTAACCATCTCACATTCGCTACCTCCTTCGGCTATGTGGCCTAACTACACTTTCGCTGCGCACTTTGATCCTCGTCTTCCTTTCTCACTACATTCCGCAATCTTAACTGTTTAAATGAACTCCCATCGGCTCGAATACTTGTAGGTCTATTTATCAATGTCAACCTATAATTTCTTAACATTTTCTTATGGACAAGCCTAGTCCATTCTCACTCTTGCCCATCCACACGGCCTACTTCAGAACCATTGAGTCCGTCTCATTTCTCTAAGTAGAGCGTCCCTTATATCTTAGGATGTGATACATCTTAGCCCTTTTTTTCACGATGCTACTTTCAGATGCCATGCCTAGGACTTTGTTGGTTACGGTCTTTCAATTCAAGCACATTTCACCCCCCCCCCAACGACACTATCGGATCACTAGCCAATTAGCTCGTGTGGATCTCATCACAAGCCATCCTGATCACACAGCAGGGTCCTCTCAGATCATAACGGAGGTACAAGTCACAATTGCTCGACTTTCACCAACACTTCTAAGGCATTTGATATTTCTCACTAGAGGCATCTCACTAAAACATCTCGAAAGAGCATTGGGGCTTTTATCATTTCTCTACCTTCCCAAACGGCTATTTCCGTTTCATGGTACTCTTTAGGCTTGTTCCTCTCTATGCTACATGCGTATCAATTTCTCTCACATATGTGGCTTCACCATCCACCTTAGGATTTCATGATCGAGGGTACGCAAAGCTCACATTTAAGATTCCAAGGGTTTGCGCCACCTATCCATCTAACGTTCTTGGCGACTTCGAACAGTCCTTAATCTCTCTCCAATCACTTGATTGTACCACACAACTGTTAGACTAACTTTGAGTCCACTATACTTCTTTTACCAATCTCATCCTAGCACAAGAGAATTTCCTTTTCTCTTTGCCATCCAGTGATTCCGTCACTGACATCCTGATCTTTTGCTGGTACTTGCCATCATGCGTACTCTACTGGGTGAACCACTCTTCCTGTCCTCCTTAAGGTTTATTGAGATAGCTCCATATATCTTCCTTCGATTCCTTCCACATCCCTTCTCATTTTCCACTGTGTTACTCTGATATCTACTTTGAACATAACCTTTAACACAGGTCATTGACGATTTAATGCTCGTGGATTCATTTTATCACGACCCTAGTTTACACCCTCTTAACAACACTTGGGAGGCTCCTAACTCAATCTCCATGATCGTTAATCTATATGACATCACTCCGGCGCAGGACATCCATCTCATTCCTTAGATAGTCCACCTTTTATCACCAAGGACTTACCCAGTTCATCTTGCCAACTTGAGACATCAAATTTATATGTCAAGGCTCTCAGTCTTTAGTATCACTCTTTAAATTGTCTCTCGTCGAGCTCATGCCGCAACCTGACTGCTAGAATTAAAAACGAGCGCATGCATGCACATTTCTCCTGCCTTCGCCTCGATGCCACAGATCAGCGCAATGCATGAATATCCTTAATTTTCCCCGCTTACCTCTCATACCACTTATTTTCTAAAACCTTAGTTCGTGTCTTCACTTAAATATCCAAGCACCGTAAACGACTAGTACATCAAGAATCAATTACTTAGAACCAATCTAGAATACTCTTTTTGGTCGTTATTCGCATCAAGATCTCAATCATCTCACTCGATTAGGATCTACATTTAGAGTTAGCATCTTTATCTCCAAACTCAAGTTTAGTCCACCCTTAGCATTCTACCATCATCGTGTGCCTACTCACCAGTCATGTACTTCATGGGCCATCTTAATCTCTAGGATCGATTACTTAAACCTCAACTAACACAATGCTTTTCCTGTCGCTACTCATTACGAACCAAACTCATGCAACCCAATTGGCCCATAATCTAGGCGTACCATTTGCCTCATTGTGAGTCTCATCTAATCATCTAGAACTTTTAGTAAATATTCCATCTAAACCATCAAGGTCTGACACAATTCAAGCCTATAGTCTTCCAACATCGAGCCTTCACAATTCTATATCCCCCAATCTATTTCTCAAGGCTAACCATCAAAATCTCCCAATTCAAGCCTATCAAGATATCATCGTCACATTCTTCACCAGTCGCTCATTCTCACGCCAGTCCTGGGCAACTTAGGTTTTTCTTTTTCTTTTTCTTTTTCTTTTTCCACCAATGATTAGTATGACTCGTAGGTCACTTACCTATATCCAATCTATACACTTTACATCCTGATCATCATATAAACTCGAAACGTCTCCAAGCACCAATCGGCTTTTCATCCTGCAATTCCTCGCTTCACTCTCTATAAGAGTTTCTTTGTATCCATGAAAGATGTTATAAGACTAATAACTTAGACCATTAGCATGCGGCGCAATTATTTCAGGCTTAGGATCTACAACCATCAAACATCATGGTCTCACAATCATCACGTCCTGAATGAATCATCCCTTAAGCTCCCACGATTAGAATCCAAACACTTATCTCCCAACTTATTGTCCTACTAACCTGTCAATCGCTACGCTACATCCTTAAGTTGGGTATCGATAGTCCTTAATCATGATTGTATACTTTCGCTAGTCCTTCGTTCACACATTACTCCATTAAACTTTGAGTATATCCATCAATCCGAATTTGCACCTAAGCTTTCCTCATTCCCATCAATTTATTAGCGAATCTTAATCGTTCCTTCACTCTAGCCACCCATGAGATTTGGTAGCTAAAACCATCGAAGTGCCACACAGATTCAACTTACGATTCGCAATTATAAAGAGCCACAATTCCATATTCGTAAGTGTCCCAAACAACTATCCATCAAGCTTTCATGATTCAAGCCTAAACCTTCACTCTCCGGAAGTTTTCTTGGCGAACCTTAATCAATCTTTTGCTCCAATCGTTAGCTAGATCCGGCAACTAAGACCATCGAATACAATTTTAGGTTGAAGCCTATAAAATCCACAGATGCCCGTCTTTTCATTATCATATCGTCTTCACCAATCCAATCCATCGGTAGGCTCTCCTTGCACTTCGACTATTTATAACCATCAAGGAGGTCGAAATACCTTATCGCAAAGATTACATATCCTTCAACCGCATTTAAATCCTAAGAACTAATTCCTATGATTCTCCTTCTTGTTACGGCGGTGTCTGTCTTGTTATCCATCTCTGCGAACAACCTTACCTCTTGAGGGCCTTACTGACCATACTTAAGCACGTTCTTGTCCCATTCCTATAAGGGTCCCTCTATTATCCTTGACATACAATCTTCACATCTCAGTTTCATACTTGTCTATTGACGTTTAGTCTTGACGAAGCTCCAAGAAATTTTCCCATCCTTTTCCTCTCGATCCCCCCCTTTTCATCTTAGCATCTTAGCAAGCAAACGCCTTTTTCTTGCCTTTCTATCCAGAGGGTAACTACTTCGGGCCTATTACTTCCTTCGAACTCAAATAACTTCATCTTCCAAAATTTGTTCCACTCACTAAAGCATTTAACGAACTCCATTCTGCATGTCCATTGATTCCATTATTCTCATTGGCCCCGTTCACGGCGGCCGCTGCAGCTTTGGCAGCTTGGACAACAACAGTAGCTCTTTCTTCAGTCTGCCTACCCATCGAATTCCCTATTTCTTTCCACATTTTGAAGACCTCATCTATTCTTGCTTCTTCAACTGCAAAAAATTACTTCCAGTCCTTCCGCCTCGGTTGCTCATACTCCTAAATCCTATTCACTTAAACCTATGTAGTTCCATCAAGGAACTAAAAACCTAATCAATCCACTCAAGCTTTCGCTTGCCATCGCGTCTACTGACATGAATATGCATGTAAAGTTTGCTGCAGCTTTTTAATGCAATTGGACTCGGCAGACGCCTAGACTCAACCCCGTCAATGTATAACTTAGGTCACTCTGTCAGCCTCACTCTCCTAGAAGCCAGTCAGGAGCCGCTCCTTGATCTGGTCTCTGCCCCGGCGACCACTCCCCGCCCTCCTCGGTCTCGGAGCGGACAGCTGTCCCAAGCTATTCATCTCCAAAGAGAGCCCCATTCCACACGTCCCAAACCATGCTTCATTACGGTTTGTAGGCATCCCGTCAGACCCTTCCTATACTAGGCTGACGGTTACCCAGTCCAATAAAACATGGTGTGTTCATGCATGCACTTTCTCAAATCAAATCGTTATTTTTAAATCAATTTTGTTTTTAATGTAACATCCGTGCAATGGATGATGGTCTAGCAGCGCGCGACAGCAGACTAAGCGCACAATCACACGCAGCAATTAGCTATAAACATTCAGCAACCAGTAATCAGTAACCAAAGAAAACTTCCAACAGAGCTAGGCTCAAGAACTTACCTCAGGTCCCGACGCACCTGCAGCTTAGCCAAATGGCAACATGTCTAAGATAGCTCTAGACAATTAACACCACTCAGCAATCACAGGCGCCAATCAATTCATGCAATCTACCCTTCCTAATCCCTACGGCCTGGGGTCTGTCTATCTAACTACCCCATAATCATCAGCCTTATCACTCCAAAACTCGAAAAGTCTATTATCGAGTTGATCTTGCTTTGATACCACTCGAACGGGGATTTCACGCCCCGAACCCTACGGGCTCGCGACATCTCGCCAATCTGTCTGTGTCCGCCTGGCCCACGACCTGTGACGGCCCAGGGAAAATTCGTCATGCCCAGACAACGCTTCGAAAACGAAACTCACCAGCCTGCGGAAGCTAATCTCCAACCCATACATGCATACATACGAAATGGGGTAGAATACGAAAAATACACAGGCAACAATAATCACCAATACATACATATGGCCAATAAGCGTTAGGGTACAAGATCCTCTAAAGGAAATACAACATTGGTCCATAATCCCCACGCTCTACTGGACATCTCAACCTCATGGTCTACTCCTGGTCGATGTCACTCCAGTCAGACTGCCAGGTAACTCCTCTAGGTCCTCCTCGAACTCCCGGGAAGAAGGCTCGGTATCCATCGATCTTGGCAAAAATGCCTCACGTCTGTCTCTACTTCCTTGGGGAGTCCAAAAGTATCGGTGGTATACTCATCACTGCGGTCGGGGTCTGAAAAGATTGGCAACCAATGCCAGTGAGTCAAAGACTCAATAAGCTCACCACTAATCCTAACGTAGGGTAAGGTATGCTAATCAGTTCGGTCCTAATCTTGCATTCTAGGGTTAACTACGCTTCCTAACACGTCTCTCTCTAATGGTGACATAAGTGAGTTACCACGAGCGTAGTCCAATCCACTAGGAATCACATATAAATAGGAAAAATAGCCCACATATAGGAATGAACAAGCATAGCATGCCAACGTCTCGGATTCGATGCTCGATGCAAAGTGCACAATGTCAAGTTACATAGTTACATGGGACCACGAAAGGTCCAGCGCGCGTCTCATACGCTTCAGGCTCGTGTTCCAACCCACGTGTGATACGCCTCAGGTTGACACGCTTATCACTCCAGCTACCCCGTGCCGCGCACATCAGGGCGCATCGTGCCTCCACCAAATACCTTAGGTCCGCACACTTGTCTCTCCACTTCCCATGCGCAAACGCCTTATAGGGCCGTTCTCCCTTATCGCTCCATATGAGGGTGCATGCCATGCTCATGCTCAAATCAATGCCCATGCATCTCACACATGCCACAATGCACAGATCACGAGACTCCAGCCAGGTAAGTCAACGCGTATGCATAACATGGCATATCACAATTTAGATACAAAACATGATATCTCAAATCGTATAGGTGATAGGTTTCTATCGTGCATGCATTCCTTACACCAGTTTGGCCATATTCCTCTTAAGCCCAATTTCTGACCCATTGACCCCTTTTGGCCTACTACCTCAATCAGACGTTCGATTCATCTCTCTAAACCATCTATGGGACATATCTGACAATTCCTAGCTCAAGGTCACCCCATCCTGCTCAATCCTCACGTAGACCCATTGGGCCCATTTAGTCAAGACTAGTTCATTTGGGCCCAACTCGACCCTCGGTCCACATCCATAACTTGGGCCCATAAGAGTTCATCCCAATCCATCCTAGACGGCCCTTAAGCCTAACATTGCAAGCCCAACTCCCATTTTTACTCAAATTTAGCCTCAATCCTAATTGGGCCAACTAGTCCATTCTAACCCCAACTTAAATCATGGCCTATGTCCACACTTAGGTTCATCAATCACTCATTTGAACTCAATCTAATCAGCCCAATAGGCCCTAAGGTTCACGCCCAAGCCCGTTTGTCATGAAAGCCCAACTTAAGCTTGTTAAGCCCATTTAAGTCCAAGTCCATTTACGGCCCATCATCATCCTTGGGCCCTCTAACCTTTACCTAAAGCTCACCCCAATTCAGCCCGTTAAGCCCTAGGATTCACGTGCAAGCCCACTTCCATAATTACCAACTTAGGCCCATTAAGCCCGACTAGTCCAATTTAGCCCAAACTAACTATCTAGCCCATTAGCCTTACTCATCTCTCTTTCCTGCACCCCCAATCACCATTCCACAGCCCATTCTTATGCTTCTCACGCCTCTCATCAGATCCCTAAGCCCACAAGTCGGCCCGTTCTCCCTTGAACCCAAACCAGCCTAAACCGTC
The DNA here is from genome assembly GCA_019149425.1 of Psidium friedrichsthalianum. NCBI lineage: Eukaryota > Viridiplantae > Streptophyta > Magnoliopsida > Myrtales > Myrtaceae > Psidium > Psidium friedrichsthalianum. The sequence continues at coordinate 6,697 of JAGVVM010000253.1, forward strand.
CTAAGCGATTCTCACGATTTCTAGTCGATTCGCACGCGCCAAGCAATCTACCAACCAAACTAACCACACATACAATATTCCTAGGCTAAGATTAGAGGATATGCTTACTGGAACAAAGCTTGGAAGACGACGACGACGACGGCAAGGACACGTGACGACCAAAATAGAGCTCACGGCTAAGAGAGAGGAACACGGCGGCAAGGGGCTGATTAAGGTCTAAACCGAGGCCAAATCAAGCTAGACAACAAGAAAATGACATGAATATAAGTCTCCTAGGTCCCGAAGGTCAGATTATGTCCACGGAAGGCAAAACGTGAAACATGCCATAAAAAACAATTTCGACGACCGTAACTGAAACGCACGGACGGAGGCCCAAATGATATTGGATCGGAGTGAAACAAATTCTATGAACTCACCTTGGATAGATCTATGACATATCCAAAAAATACGGAGATACAATGGTCGGATTTTCGTCGGCGGCCGGTTGAAGTTGGGTGGTAACAGGGAGATCTGAGCTAAAGAGGGTCACGGTTTTGCTTCATTTCGTGGGGTTTCAGGCCAAATCTGGGGAAAAGGCTTGCAGATCTTCAAAACCCTTCGTCTTACGATCGTGTGGGAGGAAACAGGGAGTCATTTGGACTCCGGACGAGCTTGAACGAGCCGTTTTCGTCCGGGTGCGCGCTAGAACGCGCGAAAACGGGAGAGGGAGAGAGAGCTTCGAGAGAGGAGAGGAGGAGGAGGGTTTGGCCGAAAACTTGAGAGGGAAAATGAGTGAAATGAGGGAAAGAGAGAGAATGGAGAGATTATAATGCTTAAAAGACAAAAATTCAAAATAGAGATAGTGGAGTAGGTAAGAGTTGTTTATGGGGTTTTTTAATAATTGATGGACAATTGATGGATTGACTTGATTTAATCTTGAAAATGACATGATTTGACATTGATTGATTGACGAGACTTGATTGATGGGACGACTGATGGGACATTGCCTCGGGATGCGTACCAAATGCACCGATCGGGTCCCTAGCGTGAATGAACCTCGGGCTGAAATTGATACTGCATTGACGCGCTCGTTCTAAAATAATTCTAATTATTCTATTTCTAAGGACTGAGCACAGATCAGGGGTAATTCAGTAAAATTCTATCTCACGTCTTGCTTCGTGATGTTCTTTGGCTGTCTGGCCAACTGCCAACGCTACCATAACTGAATCCAATTCTCCATTGTAGCCTTCATAAAAATTCGAATGTCCAAGATCAGAATCATCTCGTGGCCAAATTCATTAAATTACGACTCTGTCGAAATCTCAGACCAACGGGCGGCTGTTTAAGAGTTATGCGTATCGACCTATTAGGTCCACGTACTTTAAGGTCCTAGATAGCCTTTCCCCTTCGGTTAGTCATTTCGAGTTGATCAGGCTCACGTGAGGCTTAACTAGAGAGTATTAATGAAATATATCCATTCTATTTATAAATTTCGAAAATGGGTCGAAAATCCAAAATGTCACCCTCAGACCCTTGCTGAATGCGATGATGGTAAAATTGAGTAATTTCTTTTCAATCCTGCAATTAGAATAAACAGTCTTTCTTGAGAGCGAGAGAAAGCCCTTTCGGACCGAAGTCCCCCATTCAAACTATATTCGAGGTATTCATACTATGATAACCTCCTTGAATTGAATTGGTTATGTAAAATTGACAGAATAGTTATGCATGATATAAATTTTTGATTGATTGCATCATGAGTTATTATACAGACTGCTTCTAATCATCGCAAACTTAGCTGAATAGTTTTGCATGAACCGATGAACTCATTGATGTAAATGCTTGCACATGTTACTTCTAACACTGCATGACGAGTAACACGTGCTCGATGCTTGAGTTACCTTTCGAAATGCCGAAATTCATTCGGCAATTATTGAATGAGCAAGCCTAGTTTCCGAGAAGCCACCAGGCGTTTCTTCTAAATCCTCAGGTAAGTGTATCTTCATCCTGAACCTTTCAAGAGAATGAATGCTGACGATTGTCAGGGTGCTCGAATCCAATGCGGCACATACAGTCATTCAGTGAACAAGCGGGCATGACACAATCAACCTGTCTATGCCTTGATCATTCACTCAGAAAACCCATGTAAGCTTTCGGAACCCTTTCGACTCATGAACGACATGTTCTCATAAGACCTTCATTAATTCACGATCGACATGCTCTCATGTTCTTGATCTCTGCCTCTTTGGCTTATTCCTAAAGCGACAGGAGAAGTTAAATGGGTTGAGCTTCTACAGGATTCCTAGTCTCCCTAGATTCCGGAATGGCACCCTTCATGATAAAGCTAAATTGTGTTTGAGCTTCTGCAAAATTCTTGGTCTCCCCAAATCCTAAAATGGCACCTTTCTTGGTAAGTTAAATCGGGTTTGAGCTTCTGCAGGATTTCTAATCTCCCCAGATCCCAAATTGGCACCCAAAAATCATTTTTTCAGTCAATACCTCTTCTCTCTACCTAAAAAGGTGACATTTAGGTAATCATTGGTGACTTCTATTATTGAATGATCCATTTTCAAGTCCTGAGTTGCAAGCACTACATAGACGAGCCCTTTTTACTGGATATGCCGTCTTTGGAGCCCTTCCATTAGAAACCCCAATACGGAATGGTCAGTTTTCAAAAAAGTCCTTCCCACAAGCACAAAGCCCTTCCTACAGGCACAAAGTCCTTCCTATAGGCACTCTTTCGGCAAATCCCATATCGGGTGAACCATTCAAAAGTCCTTCTTACAGGCACAAAAGTCATTCCTATAGGCACAAAATGCCTTCCTATACGCATAAAGTCCTTCTTACTGGCACAAAAGTCCTTCTTACAGGCACTGAAGGAAACTAATTCCTAACAAACCGCAGCAGAAGATCAAGCCCAAAATAGTTGAAACACTGATCGAAGGGTACGTCACAAAATTTGGAGCGTACCTTATTAGTTTTCACAGATTAAGAGTCGACCTTGCAGATTCGAGAGCACTTAGAGTGTCGTCGTTCTCTGTTGTTTGCTTCGTCGACGGAGAGAAAACTGACGATCGTTCTTTTCAGGAGATAATGGTTCTATCTGAAAAGATACGTATCTTTTCAATATAATTCAAAACCAACCATAACTGCTCAGCGGCGGTTATCTTTAGTGGGTATGGGGTATGGTTCCCTACATGGGCGTCCACGCTAAGCCCCATGCACCCCAACATCTCTCACTCACACATGTAGGGCAAAACAGCTCCCACTTGTCCATGGAGGAACAACTCCCACTCACCCACGGAGGATTAAACATTATTCTCTCTTCTCTGCAAAGTTCATATTGACAATTAATCCGTGCAGCTAGCATACATTGAGAGCTCATTGCTATACATCTGTTAGGAGTATATAGCAGTTCAACATTGGACATGATCATCAGTAGATTTTCGTATGCTGTACCCTAGATCGATTAGTCACATTTACATATCCCTCTTTTGATATCTTTTAAGTATGATATGTTATATTCTCAATTATGATTATACAAAATAATCATAACTGGCCGGTCTGTGAATATAAATCTATAATGTGACGTAAAACTCCAAATTGATCTTCTTCTTCCATTAAATCTCTCAATCTCAATCTAGCTCGCTTTTCTAGAAATGTTCCTTTAGATCGAATCAATCTCATGACCATAAGCAACACTCTAAGATAGCGAATGCTAAATAGAAATCTCGAGAATAATGAAGAGCCGTGAGGGCACCAATTGAGGAACACTTATCCTCGAGAGTCTCACACGACTTATAAAGTTGAGATCTTAAACTTTTACCAACTCTCATTGGTCGAATTTTTGCATACGTAATATGAAATACGTATTATGGTATTTTCTCTTTCCCTGTGGAGTGTATGTCTAACTATCTTAATACCGTACAGATGATAGTCTAAACACACTTATCGCGACCCTCCCGAGATTTCCAGATCCCGAGGGAGTTAATGGATTGCTAGGCCCATCTAGATATCTGGGCTTAGCTCGGGCCCTCCCAGGCCCATACCAAATCGGGTCAGGAAAATCTTAAGTCATGGTCGACCTTGGTGTGGTCGGGTGACATGTGATTAGTGTGCATGCCATCGGAGTCGCCACCAATCATTTATTGGAGGGTATGATTGGAAACCCATCGAACGATTGGGAGAGATCACTCGATTCTATGAAAATCAAAGATCTAGGTTCGGGGACTTAGTTACGTCAATATTGCTATCGACGCCCTTTCGGTACCTAAGTTGAGTGATTTTCTATCTTAAGGAATTCATGAAAGTTTTCTCTGGACGGGGCGAGTCCTAAAGATCTAAGGGGTTCATGCGAGCGGGAAAGCTAACCTATCAATCACAACCATAAGGAATAATTGCGCAATCAATGAATGAAGGAATCACATTAAGTCAAAACAAGCCGAGTAGGATCCTAGTGGAGTCTCAAGAGCCTAGGGGAAATGTCAACTAAGTTTAGGGGTGATTTTGAAAAAATTGGGTCAAGTTGGCTTGAGGGGCAAAATGGTAATTTCTTAAGACTCGGGAGGTCAAAAATGTAAAATAGGTCAAACCAATAGGGTATGGTTTTTCCTTGATTTTTAGAATTTTGTGGGAATTTTTCCGGATTTTTTGAATTTTCTTGAATTTTTCTAAATTTTTTTTGTGGTTTTCTAAATTTTTTGTTATTTTCTAAGGACTTTTCTATTTTTCAATAGGGCATTTTGACCTTTTCCAGGATTTTTTCTTATTTTCCAAAATGTTTTATAATTTTTCCAGAATTTTTGTGATTTTTCTTTTATTATTATTTTTTTACTTTTCCTTTATTTTTCTAGAATTCCTGAAATTTTTGAACTCTTTTGATTTTTTTCATTTATTTATTTTTTTATTTACTTATTCATTTATCTAAAGTTTTCCCTTATTTTTTATATTTTTTTTGAAATTTTTTTTATTATTTTTTATGGATTTCTTATTTATTTTCCTATTTATTTTACCCCTTTTTTTATTTTCCCATTATTCCTTTTTTTTCACTTTTCTAGGATTTCCTCTGAATTTTTTGTGATTTTCCCCTGATTATTATTATTATTATTATTTTATTTTATTTTGTGATTTTCTTAATTTCCTATTGTTTTTATTCTTATTTTATTTATTTTTTTTCATTTTGGTTTAATTTAATTTTTTTATTTAATTCTCCGGATCGGGTCGGGTTGACCCAGCCCACTTGACCTGAATTCTATCTAAAGCCCTACACCGAAACGATGCCGTATTAAGACTTTTATTAATTTTATTATTATTATTATTTTTTTATTGATTTTCTAATTTTTTATTTGATTTTCTGAATTTTTTTTATTTTTTATTATACGGGCCGGGTCATATTGACCCGGCCCACTAACCAAAACTTGGCCCAAAACCTGAACAAGCTACCCAACCCCCGAAACGACGTAGTTTTAAGAGGTTTATTTTACATTTTTGAATTTCTTTTTATTTTCTCTATTTATTTCTATTCTGTTTTTTTATTTTCCGCTTGCTTCTAATCTTACGGTCTAGGACGCAACACGTGTCGACATCCTGATCGTCCATCCTCTACGGTCAAGATTGAATCCGAGACTAATCTAACCGTCCGATCTAAAAAAGAGATTTTTAAAATGATTTTTATTACCATAAAACAGTTTTACTCCCCAAAAATCCCAGATTGAGACACGTGTTAAAGTTTCCGCCGTTGGATCTCGGTATTTCTATTCCTAAGAAGAATTCGCTGGTTGACATGACCACTACTCGTCGACCACGTCATCGACACGTGTGCATTGACCAAGTCAACTTTCATTGACCGGTTAACACACCGCCGGGGAAGAAGAACAGTGCCACCGAAGGCACTGTTCCGGCGCCATATTTCGGCGAACCTCGCCGGAAAAGTTCGAAATCGACGCCAATAGCTACGAGAACCTCTCTATTTTAAACTAAACCTAATCTGTGACACCCCTAGGCCGGCATACGTGAATTCCAGACGCTAAATCAACCTAAAATGACTTATTCCAGAGTCGGCCGGAGCTAGTTCCGGCGATGAACCCAAGCGAGCAATTTACATGTAAACCAAGCAAACTAAGTCATTAATCCATCTTGTGTGAGGCCCAAAAAGCTTACCTGGTCGTCCACGTGATTCGACACATCCGGAATGAGCTCAAAAAGGTCAAGGTCGACGGAAGGAGGTTGGAGATCGACTCAGGGCAAACATACAAAAAACAACAAAAAACAAACCAGTAGAGACGTGCAGAAAATTCTAAGGAATACTGCAAGCCAAAAATTACGAAGAAATATGGTCCCCACGAAGATCCGCCATTGACGGACCTTCGAAGGTTCGTTAATGGCACTTACGCTTTTCGGGCTCGAAATGACGATGTAGACGGTTCTTCGTGTTCGTCTGGTCTTCGAGATGCTTGTGAACTCTATCTCAACGCCTAATTCCTTCCGAATCCTCTTTGACTCGCGTCCAAAACTTCGGCTTAGCTCCCTCTCAAAATCCCCGAAAACAGAGCACCCTCCCCTCTCTTTATATCTACAAATCTCCACGCAAATTCCTCAACAGAATCCCCAAATCTCTCATTTTATTCTCGCCAAACCAAACCTCGCATCTGCCTAGATCTCCCAATTTCTCCGCTCAAGGATCCCACGGAATCAAGTTTAAATTTCCCCCTCTCTGTGCAAGTCCATACTTGGGGAAGACGATAACTATTTGGGTCGAGTCGGGTCCGATCTAATCCGACCCGACTAACCCGAATTGCCCATTTTCTCCAAATTAACCTGTCTAGACTCACAATTTTTCGAATTAAATCCCAAAATTGAATTCTATGACATGAAATACATTAGAAAAATGAATTTCCACGCCAATTTTCCTAAAAATTGACATAAAAACCCAATTTCTAAACTTGACCCGAGTATCCATTTCGCAAAATCCAAACCCTAGATGGCCTTTTTTGCAAAAATTGACACCACCAATGGATTCAGGAGGTCAAAAACTAGGGGTGACGTCGCCCTATTTTCCATTTAGTCCCTAGAAAATTTTTAATTGCATTTTAAGTGTTTTTAGGGACTAATTTGAAAAATCAAAAATTACATTCTGGTCCTTTTTAGCGAAATTGGACAATTCAGGGGGGTTTTGGACTGGATCTTAATTTTGAAAAATAGAGGAGGATGACACGACTCTAAAAATGCAAATTTGGAAAATTACAGAGCTAAAATGGAATTTCTAGAAATTATTTAAATAATTAGAAAATGAAATTAATGAAGAAACCATAAATTACAGATTGAATTTTTCAGAAATTTATTCAGCCAAAATGAAGGGAAAATTAAAATGAAAATGTTGACTATTTTTTTTTGTATTTTTTGGCCTTGAACGCTATTTTTTATTAATTTTCCATTGTTTTCCTAATTTCTGAAAAATATTAAAAATGCCAAAAATAAGGAAATTTATCTTTTTGTTCAAAATTGGTTCCCTAGGCTTGGCTAAGGCTTCCAAAGTTGATTTTGTAATTTTCTCATTTTTTATTGATTTCTTATGAATTTTTGAAAATAAAATGCAGAAAAATATGGAAAATATAAAAAATTATTTTTTGCTCAAAATTGGTTCCCTAGGCTAAGCTGAGGTCCCCAAATTTGATTTTTCAATTTTATGAATTTTTAAAATTGGCGAAAAATCAAGTGTCAACAACACTTAATGTCTAGCCTGAGTTCACGTAACTACTTTACTCAAAAGTATCCATCAGAACTCACATCTGGCAATGAAGACAAAATAAAGTGAAACATGTGGGTTATTTCACTTTCAGACATAATAACTATTAAGTCCTCATCTTAGCATCGTATTAAGGTGACATTTATATTTTAAGTTCAAGCTCTCAATCATCGCCTAGATAATGAACTTAAAATTGTCTTATCTATATTTATCACGCAGCAAACAGAGGCGATTACCCGTGTGAGTGGACCAATCTCCTATCTGTCCGACATACCTTCTCAACATAAAGCACCAAGCTTTAACATCCATAAATATTATATAAAAAAAATTCATAGGCAATAATCTCAGACTTCATTAATAGTGAACTATCAGAAAAATTACAATATCTAGTATATCACATTCTACGTAATCCAAGAGATTTCACATGACTATGAAAAACAGATCTACGAATCGATTTCGTCAACAGATCTGCTAACATTCTATGCGTAGATATATACTGTACGTTCACATTTTTTCGTGCAACTACATCTTTAACGTAGTTATACTTAATGTCTATGTGTTTGGTCTTACAATGGAACTTGGGATCTTTGGTGTAAGCTATCGCTACTTGGCTATCACAATATACCAAAACTGGATTTGCAGCCTCATCAGTAACACCTAAATGTTCCAAAAATCTCTTAAGCCAGATACCCTCCTGCGCTGCTGCTGACAAAGCCACGAACTCGGCTTCCATGGTAGATAAGGCTATGCAATTCTGTTTCTTACTGCTCCATGATATGGCGCTATTATTCAGTAAGAACACATTTCCAAAGGTAGATTTTCTCTCATTTAAATCTCCTCCCCAATCAGTATCAGTGTAGCCCTCAAAATGCAGATCACTGCCTTGATAACTCAACGCATAATCAGCAGTAGCTTTCAGATACCTCATGATTCTCTTGATAGCAAACCAATGTGCTTGACCTGGGTTGGATTAGTATCTACTCACCAATCTAATTGCATAACAAATATCAGGTCTAGTACACATCATAGCGTACATTAAGCTTCCAACGGCACTCGCATAAGGAACACTTTTCATTCTTTCTTACTCTTGTGGAGTCTTAGGACACATTCTGCAGCTCAGACTTTCACCTTTTGCAATAGGAGAATCAATGGGTTTACTATCTTGCATACGAAATCGCTCAAGGACTTTATTTATGTATGTCTCTTGTGAAAAAGATAACAACCCTTTCGAACGATCTCTCGATCTTAACTCCAAGAATGTACGTAGCTTCGCCTATGTCTTTCATTTCGAAATTAGAAGATAGCCAACTTTTGACTGTCTTGACAAACTCCATATTGCTTCCAGCAATAAGTATATCATCAACGTATAATGATAAGATTACAAAATGGCATTTGGATCTTTTGACATATACACAATTATCTTCATGAATCATCTCAAAATCATATGCCATTAGGCATTATGAAAGCATATATACCATTATCTTGAAGACTGCTTGAGGCCATATATCGATCTCAAAAGTTGACATGCTTTATATTCTTGGCCTTTGGTAATAAACCCAACGGGTTGTTCCGTGTAAATTTCTTCTTCTAATTCTCCATTAAGAAAAGCAGTCTTTACATCCATTTGATGTAATTCAAGATCCAAGTTGGCCACTATTTCCAGAATAAGGCGAATAGAAGTGAATCTTACAACAGGAGAAAAGGTATCTTCATAGTCAATTCCTTCCTATTGATTATACCCCTTCGCCACAAGGCGAGCCTTATGTCTCTCAATCAAGCCATCAGCCTTACGCTTTATTTTGAGAACTCACTTGTTCCCAATGGCTCTGCGTCCTTTAGGAAGATCAACCAGTTTCCAAACTTGGTTTGATCAAACCAAGTTTGGAAACTGGTTGATCTCATCGACTCCATCTCTTCTTTCATTGCTTTCATCCACTTTTCCTTATCAGGGCAAGATAGAACCTCATTGACATTCCTTGGCTCATCTTTATCTTGTGGAGTGATTATGAAAGCTTCCCCTTCGATCTCAAAACATCGACGGGGAATGCTTTTGCGACTTCTTCGTCGTGAGGAAGATTGTACCCTAGGTACTTCACTCTTCATTACGCTCCCACTCGGATCAGATAGCAGCATCGACTCATCAAGTGGATGCAATTGAGACTGATTAGTACCTAACTCCCCACTTTTCATATTACTCCCACTTGGATCATTATGTCCAACTATCCTTTTATCTTGATCCAGTTTCTCAAATAGGATATAGTTTTCACCTATTTTATCCTTTCTCGAAAAATCATTCTCTAAGAACGTGACATCTCGAGATTCAAACTCAGTTACACTTTCACTTTCTTGCTCGCCTATGAATACATATCCTTTTGAGTGTTCTGAGTATCTTATAAAAATACTCTTTTTACCTCTTGGACCTAATTTTCCATATTTATGAGAGGTCTCATGAGTATAGGCAGCACAACCCCAAGGTCTAAGAAAACTTAAATCTGGTTTTCGATCTGTCCACAACTCATATGGGGTGGAAGAAACTGACATTGTAGGCACATGATTAAATATATAGACGGCAGTCAACAACGCATCGCTCCAAAAGGTGATGGGCAATTAGCATGTGCCATCATGGACCTAACCATTTCCATTAGGATTCTGTTTCTTCTCTCTGCAACACCATTTTGCTGCGGAGTATATGGGATAGACAACTGTCTTTCTATTCCTTTTTTATCACATATATTTCTGAACTCGTCAGATAAGTATTCTCGACCTCAATCAGATCTCAACACTATAATTTTCTTATCTAATTGATTTTCCACTAAGGTCATAAATTTTTGAAAACAACCTAATGCTTCAGATTTATGAGAGATCAAATAGACATATCCAAATCGAGTAAAATCATCTATAAAAGTGATGAAGTAAGCAGCCCTATGCCTTGCCCTAACATTCATAGGACCATAGATGTCAGTATGGATTAATTGCAATGGGAATTCAGCCCTTGCTCCTTTTCCAAATGGCTTTCGAGTTGTTTTTCCCACGAGGCAATGCTCACAAGTAGGCAATTCGACTTTCTTAATATTGCCCATTAAGCCTTCTTTGGCTTATCTATTCATACGCTATTGACTAATATGGCCAAGTCTTGCATGCCATATGTTCACATCATTATCACTAGAATGAGTAGATGTGAACAAGGAATTACAAACATTCACATTAGTGTTTTCAACATCCAACACAATAAAGCCATCCACAAAATAACTTGATCCGTAGAAAGTTGTACCTAACAACAAATCCACACCATTGTCATGAAAATTCATACAAAAACCGAGCTTAACCAAAACCAACACAGAGACAAGATTTTGACGAATCTCTAGAGCATATAGAATATCATGTAGGAACAAAGTGCGACCACTTCGCATGATAAGTTGGCATGTGCTAACTCCTTTAACTTCAACTCTTGAATTATTCCCTATATCGATCCACCTAACTCCATGTGGAATTCGTCGAAATTCCACAAAGGTATTCCTATCTCTGGCTACATGGTCTGTGGCCTCTGAGTCTACAGTCCACAAAGGATGAGATTCGGTTAGAAATATAGAACTTGAAACGTAACTAATACTTCTAAGTGTTTTGAGGGTTTCTACCTTCTTCGGCTCGCTACAGTTACGAGCGAAGTGACCCTTCTTGCCACAGTTATAACATTTCATTCTAGAAATGTTCTTCTTGAAGGGACGTTTCCCTTTATCATGCTTCTCAAACTTTGGTTTCCTGTCAGATGGTCCCGCTCCTTTACCTTTCTCTTTCTTAAAACCTCTAGAATGCTTGCGCTTGGAGCTCGAAGCTCCATGTGAACTAGTGCTAGCAAAATAGACATTAGTCTGTATCTTATTTGCCAGAAGGCGATCCTTCTCTAGCTCAAGGTGGCGCATTGCATCCTCAAAGGTCTTAACATTCTCGTTGTGGTTCAGGTTGACTTTTATGTGCTGCCAACTGTGGGGCAAGAGCGGATCACTGCCTGCACCTGCTGCTCGTCAGATAA
>JAGVVM010000254.1:0-59804 GCA_019149425.1 Psidium friedrichsthalianum
CCACACCCCATGGGGAATCAATGTAAAAGCTCTTTAATGTCCTCCCATAGCCATACTTCGGAAGTACCGCATCTCTCATTTGGCTGCAGGTTGAATGCACATGGAATGTCTTCAGTCCCCAGATTCCGACATCCTCTTTTTTACAAATTTGTAGGCTGTATCAATAACCATGAGGCAACACACCAAAACTCTGGCTGACAAGTTACGGGGAATGGAAAGCCCAAGGACAGATCATCATCAAAAGGCCATGAGTTCCCCTTCAGGGCATCTTCCCCCAAAACCCCGCTTCATTGGCCCAAAAAGATAAATCTCGATGACTCTATATCTTCCATAATCTCAGTACTCGATCTCGACTTCAGAGCACAAATTTCCATCTGATTGAGTTCCCCATCAGCATCGAAATCACTTTCCTTCAAGAATGATGGGATGGTCTTGGCACATGAACCTGGTCTATGTCAATTACATCAATGAGGTCCTACTTGACACTAATTTAAGTAGGGGAATAATCACCTGCTTCTTGGAAAGATAGGAAGTAGCTTTGGCTGGGGTGTGCACGGCCAAGTTGGTCGTTTGCATGGCTAGAATCTAGAACTAAGCCTGAATTTAAACTTGGAATTGGGAGCTTAGACATCTTGGCTCTAAAACTAGCCAACTCGAAAACGATCAGTTTGGTTCCATTAACAACTGTCAATGAAAAACAGAAACTGTGCACATGGAAGCCAAACTTCCATTAATTGTGCATACAATAAACAGTTTAAAAGACCTAGGAAACTCACCAGTACGAAAATAAGTTCTCTCGAGGTTTGGGAAGAATTTACATCCACTCTGGATAATTCTTATTGATGCAAGAATATTGTCAAGAAGCTACTCAGAGATGAGCCAACTTCTCCACAGTTTAATCTGACTGCAAGTACATGCATTACCAGCATTCACTGTTAAAGACTTAACCCCACATTGTGGGATTCTTGAAAATGCCCCTTCTTTAAAGTACTAGGAATTGATTGATTATAGGTCACCTTGTCTTTTAGTCACGATTGCTTCAGTTAGGATTCTCAGTTCTTCAAATGATTCCTAATGATAAGACGTCCAACGAGTTTGGGTTGGAAGTAATCTAAGTCAAGAAATGTGAATGATTTTCGATGATTTGAAAGATAGGAATTGTATTAATATTATGATGGGGAGCTTCTTTGGTGTGATGACTAGGAAGTAGTGGATTTTTCATATGATTTTAAACAGTCGATAATGATATTGGGATATCTAGTACTTACTGATCAGCTATAAGAAGTTAAGAAGACTTGAGTCCTTCGCTCTTCCGCAATCTCTCCTTTTTGTGGTCAACATCAACTATTCATGAACAAATATGAAAGCATCGGTGATATTTTTCATGTGCTGTCTTCTTTTCTCTTTGTTTATGCTGCTCCTCCTATTTTCAAATACTGGACACCATGACTATAAATCAGTCTATACGGGATGGCCAGAGCTTAGTTTCCGCTGGTGAGACATTTGAATTAGGATTCTTCAGCCCTGGTGGTCCCCTAAAGCTATATCGCATTACACTGTACAAAAGAACCTCCCAGGACAGAAGTATGAGTTGCCAATGGAGCCACCTTAACGTTAACTAGCCGGGTTCCTTGAACGGGAGCAGAAGTGAGATATGGTCCACAACTCGTCCATACATGCCCCTTGTTATTGGTAAAAGAGAGAATAACTATTATTGAGATCAAAAGAAGAATTTATAGGCTTAGGGTTAAGCTATTTTCTAACACTATCAAATAACAAGTAATAAACCGAACAATCCTAACCCAATTGCACAGCCCTTAGTTTCGGGAACCCTGTGGTGAGATATGTTGATGGAAGTGTTCTGTGGCAGAGTTTTGATTATCCTGCATATATAGGTCACCTTGTCTTTTATTCATAGTTGCTTCAGTTGGGTTTCCCCGTTTGTCAAACGATTCCTTATCATAAGGTGTTCAGTGTGAATGATTATCGATGACTCGAAAGATAGGGATTTTATTAATGTTACCATGGGCAAGTTCGTCAGTATGACTAGGAAGTAGTGGAAGTTTCCAATGATTTACAGTAGATAATGACTGTATTGGGATATCTTGTACTTACGGATCAGCTATAAGAAGTCAAGAACTCTTGAGTCCTTCACTCTTTCGCAATCTCTCCTCATTTTGGTCTACATCAGCTATTCAGTGAACAAATATGATAGCATCAGTGATATTTTCAAGTGTCATCTTCTTTTTTCTTTGTTGTATGCCTCTCCTAACTTCAAGTACTAGATGTCATGACTATAAATCAGCCTATGCAAGATGGTGATAGCTTAGTTTCTCGCTGGCAAGACATTTGGATTAGGATTCTTCAGCCCTGGTGATCCCCTGAAGCTATATCGCATTATACTGTACAAAGGAACCTACAAGGACAGTAGTATGGGCTGCCAATAGAGCGACCTTAAAGTTTACTAGCCAGGGACTTGTCTTTTGAACAGGAACAGAAGCCAAATTTGGTCCTCAACTCGTCCGTACATGCCTGTAACCCAGTTGCAGAGCTCTTGTTTCGTGAAATCTTGTGGCGAGACGTGTGGATGGAAGCGTTCTGTGGCAGAGTTTTGTTATCCTGCATATACGCTTCAACACTAATTGTCATCCTGCTCCTGGTGATTCCACATTCCAACTTGACCCGAATGGATTCCCACAGCTCCTATTGGGGCAGGCTTCTGTTATCACGTTCAGGTCAGGACCATGGAATGGTGTTGATATAGTAAATCACAAAATTAAATCCTGACCAAAATGCAGGGTACGGTTTTATGCACAACGAGAAGGAGACATACTACTTTTATGAGCTCCTTAACAGTTCGATCGTTTTCGTTCTGGTATTACATTCAAATGGCATTCCACAACGCAAAACTTGGATCGACTGTGCAAAGGGTTGGACAGATTATCTCACTTTTCCAATATGCCTATGTTGTGACCCAAAAAAAGAAAAAAAAATATGCCTCTGGCATCGGCACAGTTGATGAGTCCCTCTTGTGTAGCTGCTTGAAAGGCTTCACACCGAAGTATCTCAAGAATGGAAATTTGGATTGGTCAAATGGGTGTGTGAGAACTCCCTTGAATTGTGAAAGCCTGAAGGGTCATATTTATGACGATTCGGGGTGAGGTTGCCAGATACACGCAGTTCCTGTTTAATAAGACAATGGATCTTCAGGAATGCAGAGTAAACTGCAAGAAAAGTTTGTTCTTGTATTACTTTCCAAACTTGGATATCAGAAGGGCGGCAGTGGTTGCTTGCTGTGGACTGGAGAGCTTATGGACATACGAGAGTAAAATCAAAACGTGCAACACTTGTACGTCCACGATGGCTACCTCGGAATCAGGTAGTGACATATTTTAAGATCCAACTAGTCCTAACTGTCATTTGTATGCTCTTCCTTCTGTTAGATCTACTGCAGGCGAACCAAACGAAACATAAGCTGGTCATGGGTCTTGCACTACCTACCGTGACTGATCAACATCATTTTCCTTTTTCCGAATTTGGCCTCATGTATCCCTAATTAGGTATACATGAGGCCAAATTCGGAAAAAGGAAAATGATGTTGATCAGTCACGGTAGGTAGTGCCAAGACCATGACCAGCTTATGTTTCGTTTGGTTCGCCTGCAGTAGATCTAACAGAAGGAAGAGCATACAAATGACAGTTAGGACTAGTTGGATCTTAAAATATGTCACTACCTGATTCCGAGGTAGCCATCGTGACGTACAAGTGTTGCACGTTTTGATTTTACTCTCGTATGTCCATAAGCTCTCCAGTCCACAGCAAGCAACCACTGCCGGCCCTTCTGATATCCAAGTTTGGAAAGTAATACAAGAACAACTTTTCTTGCAGTTTACTCTGCATTCCTGAAGATCCATTGTCTTATTAAACCAGGAACTGCGTGTATCTGGCAACCTCACCCCAGAATTCGTCATAAATATGACCCTTTCAGGCTTTCACAATTCAAGGGAGTTCTCACACACCCATTTGACCAATCCAAATTTCCATTCTTGAGATACTTCGGTGTGAAGCCTTTCAAGCAGCTACACAAGAGGGACTCATCAACTGTGCCGATGCCAGAGGCATATTTTTTTTTTCTTTTTTTGGGTCACAACATAGGCATATTGGAAAAGTGAGATAATCTGTCCAACCCTTTGCACAGTCGATCCAAGTTTTGCGTTGTGGAATGCCATTTGAATGTAATACCAGAACGAAAACGATCGAACTGTTAAGGAGCTCATAAAAGTAGTATGTCTCCTTCTCGTTGTGCATAAACCGTACCCTGCATTTTGGTCAGGATTTAATTTTGTGATTTACTATATCAACACCATTCCATGGTCCTGACCTGAACGTGATAACAGAAGCCTGCCCCAATAGGAGCTGTGGGAATCCATTCGGGTCAAGTTGGAATGTGGAATCACCAGGAGCAGGATGACAATTAGTGTTGAAGCGTATATGCAGGATAACAAAACTCTGCCACAGAACGCTTCCATCCACACGTCTCGCCACAAGATTTCACGAAACCAAGAGCTCTGCAACTGGGTTACAGGCATGTACGGACGAGTTGAGGACCAAATTTGGCTTCTGTTCCTGTTCAAAAGACAAGTCCCTGGCTAGTAAACTTTAAGGTCGCTCTATTGGCAGCCCATACTACTGTCCTTGTAGGTTCCTTTGTACAGTATAATGCGATATAGCTTCAGGGGATCACCAGGGCTGAAGAATCCTAATCCAAATGTCTTGCCAGCGAGAAACTAAGCTATCACCATCTTGCATAGGCTGATTTATAGTCATGACATCTAGTACTTGAAGTTAGGAGAGGCATACAACAAAGAAAAAAGAAGATGACACTTGAAAATATCACTGATGCTATCATATTTGTTCACTGAATAGCTGATGTAGACCAAAATGAGGAGAGATTGCGAAAGAGTGAAGGACTCAAGAGTTCTTGACTTCTTATAGCTGATCCGTAAGTACAAGATATCCCAATACAGTCATTATCTACTGTAAATCATTGGAAACTTCCACTACTTCCTAGTCATACTGACGAACTTGCCCATGGTAACATTAATAAAATCCCTATCTTTCGAGTCATCGATAATCATTCACACTGAACACCTTATGATAAGGAATCGTTTGACAAACGGGGAAACCCAACTGAAGCAACTATGAATAAAAGACAAGGTGACCTATATATGCAGGATAATCAAAACTCTGCCACAGAACACTTCCATCAACATATCTCACCACAGGGTTCCCGAAACTAAGGGCTGTGCAATTGGGTTAGGATTGTTCGGTTTATTACTTGTTATTTGATAGTGTTAGAAAATAGCTTAACCCTAAGCCTATAAATTCTTCTTTTGATCTCAATAATAGTTATTCTCTCTTTTACCAATAACAAGGGGCATGTATGGACGAGTTGTGGACCATATCTCACTTCTGCTCCCGTTCCAAGGACCCCCGGCTAGTTAACGTTAAGGTGGCTCCATTGGCAACTCATACTTCTGTCCTGGGAGGTTCTTTTGTACAGTGTAATGCGATATAGCTTTAGGGGACCACCAGGGCTGAAGAATCCTAATTCAAATGTCTCACCAGCGGAAACTAAGCTCTGGCCATCCCGTATAGACTGATTTATAGTCATGGTGTCCAGTATTTGAAAATAGGAGCAGCATATAACAAAGAGAAAAGAAGACAGCACATGAAAAATATCACCGATGCTTTCATATTTGTTCATGAATAGTTGATGTTGACCACAAAAAGGAGAGATTGCGGAAGAGCGAAGGACTCAAGTCTTCTTAACTTCTTATAGCTGATCAGTAAGTACTAGATATCCCAATATCATTATCGACTGTTTCAAATCATATGAAAAATCCACTACTTCCTAGTCATCACACCAAAGAAGCTCCCCATCATAATATTAATACAATTCCTATCTTTCAAATCATCGAAAATCATTCACATTTCTTGACTTAGATTACTTCAACCCAAACTCGTTGGACGTCTTATCATTAGGAATCATTTGAAGAACTGAGAATCCTAACTGAAGCAATCGTGACTAAAAGACAAGGTGACCTATAATCAATCAATTCCTAGTACTTTAAAGAAGGGGCATTTTCAAGATTCCCACAATGTGGGGTTAAGTCTTTAACAGTGAATGCTAGTAATGCATGTACTTGCAGTCAGATTAAACTGTGGAGAAGTTGGCTCATCTCTGAGTAGCTTCTTGACAATATTCTTGCATCAATAAGAATTATCCAGAGTGGATGTAAATTCTTCCCAAACCTCGAGAGAACTTATTTTCGTACTGGTGAGTTTCCTAGGTCTTTTAGATTGTTTATTGTATGCACAATTAATGGAAAGTTTGGCTTCCATGTGCACAGTTTCTGTTTTTCATTGACAGTTGTTAATGGAACCAAACTGATCGTTTTCGAGTTGGCTAGTTTTAGAGCCAAGATGTCTAAGCTCCCAATTCCAAGTTTAAATCAGGCTTAGTTCTAGATTCTAGCCATGCAAACGACCAACTTGGCCGTGCACACCCCCAGCCAAAGCTACTTCCTATCTTTCCAAGAAGCAGGTGATTATTCCCCTACTTAAATTTAGTGTCAAGTAGGACCTCATTGATGTAATTGACATAGACCAGGTTCATGTGCCATGACCATCCCATCATTCTTGAAGGAAAGTGATTTCGATGCTGATGGGGAACTCAATCAGATGGAAATTTGTGCTCTGAAGTCGAGATCGAGTACTGAGATTATGGAAGATATAGAGTCATCGAGATTTATCTTTTTGGGCCAATGATGCAGGGTTTTTGGGGGAAGATGCCCTGAAGGGGAACTCATGGCCTTTCGATGATGATCTGTCCTTGGGCTTTCCATTTCCCCGTAACTTGTCAGCAGAGTTTTTGGTGTGTTGCCTCATGGTTATTGATACAGCCTACAAATTTGTAAAAAAGAGGATGTCGGAATCTGTGAACTGAAGACATTCCATGTGCATTCAACCTGCAGCCAAATGAGAGATGCGGTACTTTCCGAAGTATGGCTATGGGAGGACATTAAAGAGCTTTTACATTGATTTTCCCCATGGGGTGTAAGATTCACAGAAAAGAAAAAAAAATTTCATGGCCATAACTCTCTTATCGAGCAGATAACACTGTCATGGTCATTTCGTTTGGCTGACTATCTGAAGTGTTTTCTTGGAGTAGATTCCTTTCGTTGAAAAACCCTGGCTCTTTTGGAAGAGGCAATTCGATGTCGCTTCCCAGCATCATAACAACCACGGACATACTCGGCCTATCATCGGGGCATCGCTGCACACACAGTAGGCCTATATGAATAGACCGTAATGCTTCTGAAATGCTGCACGAGTTCTCGACCAATTTATCAAGCAATTGCATGGACCTGCCTTCTGTGAATAGTTTCCAAGCCTGACCACATTGAAACCAACCATTAGGGGCAATTCTTGTGGTTGGAAGGTGAACAATATAATGAACTTACATGTCCAAGAAGATTATGATGGTGGTCTGGATGCTGAAACCCTCTGTTTCCCTTCCCGCTTACAATCTCGAGCACCAATACACCATAGCTAAAGACATCAGATTTTGTTGAGAAAACTCCATCCAGAGCATACTCTGGAGACATGTAACCACTACATAGATTGATGCATTGAAACCATCAGTTCAAAAGAGAATTGAGCACAGAGGTCATCACTTTCTGCTTTAAAAGTTCTTACTATGTTCCAACCACTCTGTTGGTATTTGCCTGTGTCTCGTTCCCTGCGAAGCTTTTAGCCAAGCCAAAATCAGAGATCTTAGGGTTCAACTCGAAATCTAACAATACATTGCTAGCTTTCACATCTCTGTGAATAATCCTGAGTCTGGAATCTTGATGAAGGTAAAGAAGCCCCCTAGCAATTCCATTGATGATGTTGAAACGAGCTGACCAGTCCAATTGCTCCCTCTGCATTGGATCTGTCAAAAGTTCATTTGACATTAGCAAACTCTGCACAGTTTGTAACTTACAACAAGTCAGGTATCAATTGAGTCATTTGCTAATTTTCTACTTAGGCGACAGTATTTTGGAGATTTCACAAAATCCATGCTTCTAAGGAATTGAGAAAGTAAGCAAACCAAAGAGAAATGAGTCCAAGCTTCTGTTGGGCATGAGTTCATAGATTAAAAGATTTTCTTCCTGGATGCAACATCCTAGAAGCTTCACTAGGTTCCGGTGCTGCAGCTTCGAAACATATAGAACTTCGTTTTTGAATTCACGCAGCCCTTGTCTTGAGTCCCTGGACAGCTTCTTCACCGCGATTTCTTGACCACCCTTCAGCACACCCTGCATATGGTCGACTTGTTTAGTGAAAATAATTCCTTGCCTACACTTTCTCTTCCTTGACTTCCACTCACAGTAACTTCAACATGTTGGAATCACGTTATTCAGCCTCCCATCTACATATTCAGGAATATTTTCTTAACAAACTATGCAATTGCAACAGCGAGGCGGTACTTTACAATCCTCAAATAGCAGCAATGTCCTTCTCGACGTGCACAATTTTATTACCTTGTAGACAGGTCCAAAACCACCTTCTCCAAGTTTATTGTCGGTTGAAAAGTTATTGGTAGCAATAGCTACTGTAGACAAGTCAAACAGTGGCAACTCAAGATCTTCCTTCTGGCTTTCATAGTTATCTCCTGATTCAAGCCTGTCCTTTTTACCTGCAGCACAAATTATGTGGGGTTGATTTGCTAGGATAGCGAATATCAGTGTGGCTTCTGCATTACTTCAGATTTCCTTCCATCATGATGCAACACAAGCATGCTAATAATGAGAGCATCGAATTGCGAACATACTTGGGAAACATGGTCGTTATTACATCTAGTAGTTTGTCACTGTTTTGTACATCTGACACTGACACCCAGATGTGTTGAACGATATTGGCTTAGACTAACTGATTTTTTCAGTTCATCATGGAATCTCGTGTGATCTCTCATTAGTCATGGGGAACAGTACAATAAAAATAATCGTAAACCTTGCAACTGTTGGGCTGGGTGAGGATGAATGCTGAATGTCATGTGAATGCCGAATCCCCTCTGATAATAGTCTAATTGAAAAGAACTTCACTTCTACCAGAGGGTGAGTACTGAATGAACATGAGACAAGAAATTCTTGGGCTCGATAATGGGATAGACATTGGGAGGTCATGTAAAACTGCTTATGTCTCAAAATGGATAACGTAAAAACTGGGTATGATAAGAACCAGAATGCAAAATACGACAGTACCGTATCATAAAGTACAGTTTACCTTCAGGCAGCCCCATTTTCTTCTTGCGTTGAAGAACGCAGATGGTGAGAACCAGGCCGAGGAAAACAGACCCAAAAGAAATTGCCAAGCCAATGACCAGTTTATGCTTCTTTTGGTGCGACGGCAGCAAAGCTAAGAGAAGAAGCAGGATCAGGAGTAAGAACTAGGTGTCACTGATATTACCCTTCTCTAAGCTCTCCTTCAAAGTGGTATGTCAATTTTCCTCTTCAGTATCTAGCAAATTCTAGTCTATAATAAATTAATACCTGATTCTGATGCTGCCATCCGGATGTAGAGGTCCTGCCCATAATTGTTGTACTCTCGAATATCAATCAGCTCACCGAACCACAGCAAGCAACCACTTCCTCCATCTCTGATGTCCATGTTTGAATAACCCGAACAGGAACAATTTTTCTTGCAAATGACTTCACATTCTTGAAGATCCATGCTCTCGTTAAACCAGGAAGATCGAGTATCCGGCAATTTTAACGAAGAATACTTCACAAATATGTCATCATGACAATCCAAAGGATTTCTCCTCACGCACCCGTTTGACCAATCCAAAATATCCCATTCTTGAGAAAATTTGGGCACAAAGCCTTTCAAGCACCTACACACTGGGGAAGTATCGACCCTACAGGTACCATAGGCACCACATGATGCATAGTCGTCACATTGGTCTATCGGTGCAGTGAGGTAAAGTGTCCAACCCTGCGTTCGGTCAATCCAAGTGAATCGTTGTACGATGCCATTGGGCATCAATATCTTCCTGGAAATGAACGAACTGTTGAGGAGCGCGTAGCGGTAGTACATCTCTTCCTCATTTACGACGAATTCATACCTGTAATATGGGTTCGGATTTAGATTAGGTGTGCCGCTCCATCGAAGACCATTCCATGGTCCTGACCTGAACTTGATGTCAGAACCCTGCTTCAAGAAGAGTTGTGGGTAGCCGTTAGGATCAAGTTGATAAGTGAAGTTGCCCGGAGAAGGATCATCAACGCTCTTCCATGACGTTAGATAACGATTGAAGCCCGATGTTCTATTCCATCCTATCTTCATCCCGGCTAGAAACGTATCTGTAAGATAGTCAAAACTCTGCCACAGGAAACCATCGGAACCGCTGCCATCTGCATCTCTCACAACAAGATTTCCTACATCCAAGAGCTGCGCAACTGGATCCCGCGCTGCTCTCGGTGGGTTGGAAGACCAGATTTCGCTTCCATTCCCATCGAGAAGGACGAGACTTCCGCCGCTATTGACCCTCAAAGTACCCGACGCATCCGCCAGGGGTGCGACTCTATTTGCAACCCACACTATGGTCATTGTGGTTATTTTCTTGTACCATATTCCCACATATCGCTTCGGGGGATCACCCGCGCTGAAGAACCCCAGCTCAAATGTCCCGCCAGCAGAAACTAGGCTCTCGCCATCTCGAATCGACTGGTTCGCGGTTATGGTATCTAGTGCATCGGAAACAAGAGCATCACACGAGAACAGAACAAGACACAAGGAAAGTGCCACAAAGGCTTTCATACTTGCTTGAAGCAGCGAAGATTTTCACAATGGTCAGCGAATCTGGTGAGTGAGCTAAGAAGACAACAAAGGACAGGAGAGATGGCTGAAGACTGAAGACCCCCTGCGATCTCAAGGCTGATCTTGAGCCTTTGGCTTTTCTGGATGAACTGTTAAAAAGCCATCAGGAAAAGCCATTTGTTCCAGGTCAGTGCATGCCAATTCTGACATCCACATCAAAAATCCTTGTCTTGAATTTCTTGTGAATCTCCAAAGTTGAGCACCATTTTATTGACTTTGAGTGATTCCGACTTCCCACTGATTGCCAACCAAAACTCGTTGAAAATCTCATCATCTCTCTATACTACGCAACATAAATCTTTAAACACGACAAGAAAGATGGGGAATGAACTCACGACGAAAGGCTTTGGAATTATGAAGAGAAGAACATGATCTGTTAATGAAAATCAACGAAAAAAGCAGGGAAAGAAAAGACTAAAATTTATCGCCTGAGTTTTTTTTTTTTTTTCACTTTTGTAAGAACAAGATTGAGCTCTCAGTTGCCCGAACTCTTGTTTACAAGTTGGAGGACTATTGTTACCCCCTTATGAAGTTAAGCTGGAAAATTGTACAAAAAGTCCTATGCACTTTTACCAATTCAGTCTTAACCTTTTAATTTTGCTAATTGAGCCTTAAACCTTTTCATCTTTTGCTGATTGCGTCCATCCTAATTTTTAAGAGAAAAATCGTTGATGTGGGCGCTAGTCATCCTATGTGGCATGGCCACGTAAACAATTCTTAACAACATTTTAATACTTTTTCAAATTTTTTATTTACTCTTCATTTTTTTTCTCCTTTTCTTCTATTTTCCTTCTTTAAATTTTCCTTTTTTCCCTTTTTTTTTTTTTGCCTTTCTCCCACCGCCGGCCATCGGTGGGCATCATCGATGGCTAGTAGAGGTTGCCGGTTTGTGGCGAGGGCAACCCTTTGCCAAATTGGGTGAGAGAGCGAGAGTGGCCCTTGCCTAAGGCTAGTGGGAAAACCGAAAAAAAAAAAAGTAAAAGAAAAGAAGGAAACAAAAGAAAGACAAGGAAAGGAAAGAAAGAAAATTAATAAAATAAATAAAAATGTTCAAAAATGTTATCGTAGATAATTAAAAATAGATACAGATGTTAAAAATATTATCATGTCATTATGCAGTTGCCCGAACTTCTGTTGACTAGTTAATCTGCATTATTTAGAGAGTTGGACAAAATTCTTTTAATTCCGACAGACACGGATGGGTGACGGCATTATTTGCAATTTACGATACGGGAATGGCTAGGATTGAGCAGTTACAATCACAGTGGTCAACCGATGCAAGGCCCACCGCATTATAGGCAGAGATCCCTGCAGAAGATCGGATTCAGATCAGATTCGCCTCAAGAAAGGGTTTACAGGACAAATGGAGAAGCACACAGCTTCACCGCTGGACTTGGGAAGTTGACTAAACACCACTTTTAATCTGGTGATTAACCTTCTGCTTAAACCCCCATCATCTCACTCTTTCGCTCCCTTATAAAGATGGCAATGAAGCCTCGTTACTGATCAATTCCAACCAGAGCTTCGTTATCATAAACAAAGACAAAGACAACCTTCGGTGTTGATTCGGGAAGGAGAAGCAGAATGGATAGAAGACGCATGGGGATGTTCCTGTTCCTGCTGTTGCTCCTCGTCCCCGCTCCTCGCTCACCATGGTCACTCTCCTGATTTTCATCCTCGTCTGTTTCTTGATTTTCCTAAGTACTCCCTATTCAAGAAGAAACGGCCGACGTCCCTGTTCAATCCCATCCACATGTGAAATCTGTTTGGGACATGTTATGCGAACTCTTTTGTCAAACTGTACACAAAATTCAATTATCATGGATAAAGAAAGTGACGTTCCTCGCGATTGTAACGTCTTCCACACCTGTTCAAAAATGGCGCTTGTGTCACGTGTTTTCCTACATATAGATTCTCTGAAAAAAAGTCTTATGAAAAGCGGGGCTTGTGCCGGGTGTTTTCTCACGGACATACGATCTAGAAAAAGTCTTCACGAGTACTTTCGTGTTTTAACCTTTTTATAAAATTGGAATACATGTGCAAATTCAATAATAGGCTGAGAGGAAGAAGTATTAAGCAGGTCGCTAAAAGTAATAATCATGACGTCAGACTATACTTTTTTAATATTTTGTTTCAAAATGTGCATGATTCATTAGATTTAGCAAGATATACCGCCACCTACGATGACCCAAATTGGATCCGCTATATCTAACGGTTCAAGCCTCATAAGATTTTACACACTCATTACTTCCTCCAACAACACCACCACAAGACAAAAAAAAAAATGTTAGTAAATTGTAATATACGAGTTTGTAACCATGTAATGTTCCACTTGTACGAGTGTCATGTGACAAGATGTGCTCGCGGTTTAAACCGGACTTGAATTATGGTTCTAGTGACTCAAAAGGACCCCATAGGATAGGCTACTCTCATATGGATGAACTTCACATCTATCAAGTCAACTCATATTTCCTTTCTCTTTTTCTCATTTCTAAGGTAGGTGGTTTGGGTGAACTACTTCCTTATTTGGATCTGACTATCCGAAAAACTAATGGATTGACGAGCGGTAAAACAACTCAGGTCACAAGAAAGTATTTTCTTGCAATCTCTTGGTACTAGCATGATTGGTCTTCCTTCAATTGGACTGAGGATGCGAACCTAATCTAGCCGTGCGAAAGCTGATTCGGGACACCAAATGACAATTGAAAAAGAAAGGAGATAAAAGAGTAAAACTCTCCACCGTTGCGATGTCGGTTAGTTGAATAATCCTTTTAATCCAAAAGCGAGCGTGATGGAGGGTTTCCTTTTAGCCTGAGACAGTAAGATTCAGCCGTCAAACCTTCTCTTATGAGCTCAATCCATGTCCATTCAAGCCTGGCTGTTGACGGTGCTGGACCTGGGGAGCCGGTGGTGGCCCCGTCCCGCTCTGCATGCCTGAATAATCTTGCATGTTTATATGTTGGGTCTAAGAAGGATACGTGTGCAGAGGAGGTTGTGGGGGAAGATGAAGGACGGGAGTGCGAGTCAAACAGCTGCAAAGTCAGAGGAGTGTACTTCAGCCGGGGCAACTGTGGCAGCGTCTGCAGGGAGGAGGGCTTCGAGCGCGGCAAGTGCGTAGGCTTCCTCTGCATTCGCCACTGCGTTTGCGTCAAGCATTGTGAAGGAGGATTAAGATTATTCGCCACCTGCAGACAACGCGGGTTAACTAGGAATAGATAGCTGGAGTAGCTATTGATCATGTAATAAAGCCTATGTAAAAATCATATGTCGTACCTATTCGGAGAGAAATTATGCTATCACAAACGACATCTCAATACATTGAAATGTTAGAAAACGGAATCGTTTGAATCCATGACTTGTTAGGGGTTTTGTTTGGATCCCTGTCGGAGAATGAGGATAATGCCAATGCAATTAAGGATATTAATTTCCAGGTTTAGTGCGTCCATAACAAGCACCTGCAATAATTTATGGTGAGTCTATTATTTGTTAAAAAGAAGTTTTGTTAGAATTTCTCTCGCGACAAAATACCTTTCACCGAAATCTTCCGCTTTTAAACATGTGAGAAGGGTTCTATGGCAATTCCGGATAGAAGTGATCCAGAAAATCAAAAATTAACAGATAAAAATTCAATAAAATTATACAAACATAAATCAAACCAAAGTTTGACTTAACGAAAAGGCTTAGAAAGTACAATTCTTACACACGAGCAGTACAGGCTTCGACAGAGTTTGACTCGACGACAAGGTTTGAAAACACTTCGACACTATACCAAAGCTTGACTCGACGGCAAGGTGCCTAGGATAAAGGTAAACGCCGAAGTATGACTCAATAATGAGAATCTAGAAGTTACTGCTAAGGAAATCGAAGTGTAGTGCAAAATTAAATGAAAAATAATTTTTTTGATTTGTCGGGGGGCCTTCCTATGGATGCTTGGCGATATTTATAATGGTTAAATAGATAACTTCTCTTTAACGGTTGCAGCTTTCAAATTATCCTTACCGATTGCTTCCATGCCCGCTATTTTGCATGAACTGCCTGACCACGTCCCTAGGTAGTTATTTTCAACGTATATAATGAGTCATTTAACCGTCGACAGCCTTCCAATGGCTTGTAGCAACTTGAAACTTTTCTTCTTCTTTTGTCCCTTTATTGACCGTGTCTATGTCCTTTAGTCATCAAGACTCCCACGATCAGGTCTTCAGGCAATTGTATAGGGGTTTACATAGCTATCGATGGTCATTCTCCCACCTAATGTTCAAATAATGACTACCCATCATTTCTAACGCATACCTCAATAGATGTTTCAAATTATTGGCAGTATCCCCACTTGCTAGCACCGGAATCCGCAATTACTTCAATTTCACCCTCGTATTTTGTCGAATGGACGCGTGGCTTCAATTTGTGCCATAGTCAATAAGCAACCTAACATCCTCCAGCAGATCTATAACTAGGGTAGTCTCCACGTGCCATGCGCATGACCTACCTATGCTTTTAATATTCTGCTTTAATTCCTACCCTCGGGCCTCAAGTACGTGTCGATGAGCGAACTATTTTTTGTGTCAACATAAGTCCCCTTTTAAAGAAATTTAAGTCTTTTAAAGAATGCCTTGATTTCGTGCGATTTTCTTCGCGGCCAAGTTCAGCGGGCAACCTGCATCCTTACGCTTTGTACTATGTGAACAGCCAGTCAGGTTGTAATTCCTGTAACATCTCGACACGTTTCTTGATTACTTGCAAATATCAGATTGCGATGATCGTACTTTCCTCGGATCTCTTCCCTTTTGCCAATTTGATCACGAAAGGAGAAAACTAGGGTTTCTTCGCTTCTTCTTCCTTGTGCTCTTAACCTCTTTAAACCTCAGCCTATAGTTCTTCGAGAATTCTACCGGTTCGAATGCCGTCAAGTTCATCCTTGTCTTCCTCTGCAAACATCATCGCGAATTTCGGCGATCTGGGCTGGGATGACTGCTCCAATAATTGCTGTTACTGTCTTTTACATTTAATTAATGAGTGCCCAAACCGTCTAATTTTCGGTTCCTACTTCCTTGACCATCGACGTACTCCAATTTCTCCTCGATCTTGTTTTCCTACTAAGCGCGAGGAACTACTTCGCATTCAAAGACCTTCCATAATGGACGTTTGGACTACATAACCATCTCTATTTCAAGCCTTCCTCTCGTTTGAACTAGATTTCCAAAGATGGTACCAACGGTTGAAGAAGGATACTCGCACATTGCTTGCCTAGGAAAAAATCGATGTAAGTACCGTCTTGAAGGTCAGTATGCTATCTTACGATTTGAACCTTGGACTCCTTGGTGCTGCCATTAGCTTTTGGTCTCCATCGACCAACTGTTTCTTCTTTCCATGGGGGCCCGACGTCTCTCACTCTTTTAGATATCTATGCCATAACTGTTTTTCTCCCACATGGCATTCCCATTGAAGAAGCAGAATCTCTCGCAGTTCCTCTTGTCCCAAATAATTCTCTTGCTTACAGAAGATTTATCGGTCGATTCTACTCTACCTTTAGTCCAAGTAGTCATAATGGACGCATAGCCTTTTTGCTTTATTGGCTCTCCAAATATGTATTCCTCAACCCTTCCCTTAACCCGCATCTGTGGCTAGTCGCTGGACTTTCGGCCATCGCCGAGGCTCAACAACCGACGGAGGAAGAAGGTCCAAGATAAAAAGAAAGAAAACAGAACAGAAAAAAAAAAAATCAAAAGAATGAACAGAAAAAATTAAAAAATTAAAAAAAAATTAGAAGATTTTGGCCTCTATGGATTCCGACATGAGAGCCAAGGACTCTAGGCTCGACCTCGATACGGGCGCCTGATGAAGTTATGATAAAATGCGGGATAGGATAAAGTTCATCATATCCTATGTTTGGTGCCTATTCAAGATAGGATAAAGTCGGATATATAAGAGGGATACAATGTGGATGATATTATGCCACGGGAGAGGTGAAATAAAGTTGGATAGGATTTTTAATATTTATAATATAAAAAATATTTTTCTAGAATAACAAACTTCTTAAATTAATATAATTAAAATAACATATGAATGTAAATAAAATTTACATTAAAAACGAAAAAATCAAAAACTATATTTTTTTATTTATTCATATAATTATTTACATATTCTAATTTCTTTCTATCTTATAATATAAATTCAATGCATATATTTAGTACTTATATTTTTGTACATATTTTAGGTATTTAGGTATTTTAGGTATATCGGTATATTTTACTATCTATTAAAATTTTATAAGAGAATGACGGAAAGGGAAAGGGAAACATCAAACAAAGGAATTAAAAAAAGAAATGAAAAATAATAAACAATAAAAATGAAGTGTATAAGAATGTCACGAGAGATTCTTACAATCCTTTTTTTTTTTTTTTGGTAGGGGAGATTCTTACAATCTTGGTTTGTAAAGTTTTTAGGTTCATTCACGGTATATGTTATTTATACCAAATAATGAACATGATAGAATGCCAAAATATTTAATTTTATTACTGCGATTTACCAAACATTTAGCAAAATCAATGGATTTTACATCCAATATTATCCTAACTGAAAATTCAGATGACTAAAATGGCTTTCGCAACATTTATCGCTGAAAGGACCAATTAATTTCTTTTCAATGTTGAAAGGAAAGTTTACCCGGAAAAAATATGTTGAAAAAAATAGGGAAAAGGGCAAGGAAAAGGAATCAAATGATTTTTGTTTTTTGTTTTTTTGTTTTTGTCAGAAAAAGTATAATTCAAGAGTCGAGATATGTCAAATTATCAATAATGCTTCGGAAGCACCTTCCGATGTTGAATGTACAAATATACCCCCGACCATGGGTCGTCTTGCCCTTTTTCCCGGAAGCCTCTTCCAAGTTGCTTTATTTGCAGAGAACCTCACCACAACTGACTTGGATTTGTTGGTCTCTTCTGCCTGGACCTTCCTCATGGCCTCTCTTTCTTCGAAATCCCCACTCACCCAATTTATATATCCCCTCGCCCTCTCGGGTACCCACCTCACCTCTCCTCCCCACCGCCTCCTCCTATCTCTCAGGCCCTCTCTGCTTTCTTAGCTGTTCTTGAGTCTTTGCCAATGGCGTCGTCACCAGCGTCGCCCAACCCGACTTCGGCTCCGAGGTTCCACGACTTCTTGCCGGCCATGGCCGAGAAGCTCGGCGGGGACGGCCTGATCAGCGAGCTGTGCAAAGGGTTCAGCCTCTTGATGGACGGGGACCAGGGGGTCATCACGTTCGACTCTCTGAAGAGGAACTCTGCTCTCCTGGGGCTGCACGGCCTGCGCGATGACGATCTGCGGTCCATGCTGAGGGAGGGCGACTTCGACGGCGACGGGGCGCTGAATCAGATGGAGTTTTGCGTTCTGATGTTCAGGCTGAGCCCTGAGCTGATGGAGGACGCAGAGTCGTTCTTGGAAGATGCTCTTGAGCAAGAACTCGAGGCCTTAGATGATGATCTTTATCTCTCTTCTTTTATTTTTATTTTTATTTTTTTTTTCCCTTTTATCCATTTTTGAGTTGAAGATTCAAGGGCTGAAAATGGCTGCGCCGGGCGAGCTTTTACAATTAAATCTGCAGCTGCAGAGCTTGCACCACCCTTTCATCAATGGTGGATTCTTATTCTCTCTCTCCCTCCCTCTCTCTCTCTCTCTCGAATAATTTTCTTAGCTTTTATCTTGGCTGAAAGCTTTGAGCATATCATAATATGAAACGTGTGCTCTGACGTTCATATCAGAAATCCGATGGTCCATTTTAGCAAAACCCGCCGGTGAAAAAGGGTAACGGAATGAGTGACGTAGAGGCTCCACCGGAGAGCTTTCCAAGAAGTTAAAATACAAGGAATGTTTCGAAGATTAAAATTCAGAAGACGACAATTCAAGTCCTACGCAAGAGTACTTATTTTCTTTTTCTTTTTTGAACAAAGAGTACTTTGGATGCATTTGGTTCAACCTTTTCAAAGGGTTTAGGGCATATAAACTCCTTGAGAAAATGTTGAGGTGTTTGACAAACATTTTCAAGAGGCATTAGGCCAAATGGGAAGGCTGAAAGCCCAATGATAGTCCTATCAACAATGGGCTTTTAGTATTTTGGAAATTCTGAAGGCCTCGATAATAAAAATGAGTCAATTACCTATTTTGCCTTTAAAGTCTTACGGAAATTTCATTTTACTGCCTTTAAAAGTGACTGTTCATCTTCTTTAATGGGGCTGGTAAAGGAGGGCAAAGGGCCGACGAACGCCGAAAAAAAGCTGCGTGGGTCATTAGGGACTTATTGATTATGTTCGATACATTGAATCACACATACAAATCCATTTCCTCAATCTCATATCCTAACGTATAAATTAATGTTCATCTAGATCATACAATGCCCAGAAATAGCTCGAGGCACATGCGTCTGCTGTTGATTACGCTATGAAGAACTTGAGGTCTAAGGATTATTGCCGTCTTCAGGCCGCAAAAACAACCCTCATTATATCCCTTGAACAGCCTCATGCCCTTTGCCAACCCTTTGCCGGCAAAGCGCCGTCGAAGGCAGCCTAGGTCATTAGAGACTCATTGATTCTATTCGATGCATTGAATCATACATTCAGATCCAATTCCTCACGCTCAATCCTAACACATGAATTAATCTTCATCCAGATCATACAATGCCCAGATACAGCTCGAGGCACATGCGCCTATTGTTGATTGCGCTACAAAGAACTAGAGGTCGAAGGATTATTGCCGCCTTTGGGCCGCGAGACACCCCTCATCATGTCCCCTGAGCGGCCTCATGCATCCAAAATGTACTAATTGGAAACCGAAATCAAGCTCTTGCTGGTGTGTCCAATCCCTTCGGGTGATCAACATGCTTCCCGTTTTTGGGCCGTCTTGCTCGGGCTCGCCATTTTTACTCGGACACAATGCGACGCCGGCAAGGAATTAGAGGTTCTGCATCGGATTTGAAAAATTGCAACTTCGACTCGTCTCTTCGGTGAGGGAGCGACGAAGCTACCTCTGTGCCTGTGGGGGTCAAAGGTCATCAACGAAGCGCAGATGGAGAAGACGAAGGGGAAGGAAACCCCAAAATCAGGAAAGAGAGATCATCCTCACGTTGTCCCTCTTTTCTCGAGTAACAGAACAAATATTTTTTCGAAAAAAAAGAAAAGAAATAAAAATAAACAAATAGAAAAAAGAAATATATAGCCTAAAGCCCCTTGCAAAAAATTTTTGTCAAGCACTACTTAGCCTAAAGTTGCATTTCAAAGTATTTTTTACCAAACAATATTTGCGTTTCCCCAAAACCACTTAAGCTAAAGACATTTGCATTTGCTCAAAACCAATCTTTTAACATGAGGCGGCAAGTGCCTAAATCACAAGTTGCTATGAGGTTTGCTCACAACATGAGTCAAACTTTTGAGTTATGATTGAAGATAATGAGACCCATTTTTCTAGGGAATTACTGCGTCCAGCGTTTGCTTTGCTAATGAATTAAATATTCGAACTTCTAAGAAAAAGTACCAAAAAAAGTCATAAACCTATTGCATTAGTATCATTTTAATCATAAACATTTCAATTTGATCAATTTAGTCCTAAATACTTTCACATTAGTACCGATTTAGGCTAGAAAATTGCTGACATTAACACTACCGTCCTATGTGTCATGACCACCGCTAACATGGATATCGCTTATAATTTTTTTTATTTTTTCTTATTTTTTCCCTTTTCTTTTTGTTGGTGACTAGTACAAAAAAATATATATTAAAAATCATTTGCTCCAGCACTAGCTGTGCTGCATAGGAAGATCAACGTTTTCGTCATTGATTTCCTACCTAAATTGATTGGATATATAGACTAAATTAGTACCATTGTGAAAAAAAAAAATTAGGACGAAATTGATCTAATTGAAAGGTTTATGATTGAATTGGTACCAATATAATAAATTTAGGATTTTTTTGGTACTTTCCCATAAGTTTGAATATTCAATTCATTAGCAAAGCAAACACGAAACGTAGCAATTCCCTGAAAAATGGGTCTCATTATCTTCAATCATAACTCAAAAGTTTGAATCATGTTGTGAGTAGCACTTGCAGCTTCATGTTGAGAGACGTCCTAACTCTGATACACTAGTAGAGCTGCAATAAGGAGCTCATATACCTGCGGAGAGATGAGTAGTAATGAGAAAATCAAAAACTTGTGTAAAAGACGTGAAAACTTATGTTAATGCCTAGACGAATAGTTATGTTGGTCGTCTCTCCTCTTCCTTTTTCACCGATAGAAAAATGATAATTCATTTGCTTAGCAGAAAAAAAAAACTATCGAATATATATACATATTATCAGCGAATTTAAGGAAGTTTTAGTAAAGCATTGGATTCTTAAAATCCTTTTACTGTGTGTTTTGGACTTCGACAATCATTCTGAAACATGTTGATCCAAAGTCTACCCCAAAGCAATCGCTCGCCTATTCTCATCCAAAGGGTTCTAAAAGTCCAAATGAAAATGGAGGATTCAAGTCCTTTTGCGAAAGTAAACTCGGTTTTGGTCTTCCAAAAGTGACGTTATTGCTTAGGGAAAAAAAAGAAGGAAAACCAACAATAATGGAGCCAGAGAGAGAGAGAGAGCCTTCGTTTTCGTCAAAAAGTACAAATGGAAACTTCTAGGTCTATCGGTGTCTATGTCAGGAACCAGGCACAAACATGTTAAGGACAAAGAAGTCTTCTATTACATATCCATGCGATTGAGTTCTTAAATTTTCGAAAATAGTATAAAAATAAAAAGAAGTGCTTCGAATTATTATTATTATTATTTTAAAAAAGTTGAGGCATTTCAAATTGTTTGTTGACACGAACAAAGTTGGGAAAAACTCTGGGAAATTATTTCAATATTGGGACTTTACATATAATAGTTCAAAATGATTTTTTTTAGAAAGAAGATCTTTTGTCTCATGGTAGCCTGCTCCAGTGCCCTCACGAAACTTTCATTATTGGGTTAGCTATACACTTCACATTTTCTAGTGATTCACATGGTATCATCAAATGATACAAGTTTTGGATAAAAATCTATAACATATTAAATTCCCTTGTTGACGATCCTTTACTCAAATGGCATTTAGGATTCCTCAAACAATGTGACATCTTACACCATATAAATCCTTAAACCTTCCCTCTCTTATTAAGACTACATACTGTTCTTATGAATTGTGGCCAATACCGGGTATATAAACAGTGATTTCAAATCCAAAGGTTAATCGTATTTTGGCAACTTTACACAAGGGAGAGTTTGGTTTTTTAGGGGTTATATCAAAAAAGTTGACAGATAAGTCACCCTTACTTCTACTCTACAGAACCATACACGAGATCTTCGTCTCATACGACTCCTCGTTTAATTCTTTCAAAGTCATTGGGTCATTTTCCTCGTTCATAGAATCTCGTCTCTTCTGCACTCCGTCCCGAAGAGTAAATAGGACCAATTCAGTTACATTTTCATGTTCCAATTGAACACTTTCCATTTTGGATTATTCTCAAATGAGAAAATTCTTCTTCTTACCAAAAATCTGTGAATCCAATCACAATCTTACAATAAGAACAAGAGATCTTTCTCGATCAATCCCCTTGCCCTCATTTTTCGAGAAGTAGAAAGATCCTTTTCAAATTTGAATTTGTTCATTTGAAATATGGGTTCTTCTACTTCATTTTTATTTACTTATTTTTTTTATTATTTTTCCCTCTCTTTTTTTTAATTTTTTTCTTTTATTTCATTTTTTATTCCTTCCATCATTCCTTAAATTTCATAGGTTTGAGCTTGTAAATTTGACCCATTTTCTCATTGAGCGAAGGATACAAAAGATTGATTTTTGATCAAAAGTACTATGTGAGTGAAATCTTCAGTTTGTTCCTCTTTCTCTATCCCTAAACCCATAGGTACACCTTGGAATCAATTAGAGAACATTTTCATTTGTTTATATATGACTCAATATTATTATATTATAATTCCTTCTGATACCTCCCAAGGAAATCCCGAATTGGATTCCAAATTGAAGGGTTAGCGTGAGCTATCCATGCGGTTATGCACTCTTTCAAATATGAATCTATTTTCTGAAAGATCCTAGCTTGCGTGCTTTGGTAGGGTCTTCTTCAAGATCCTTTCGATGATTTATGTTGTACTGCAGGATATCTATATGATCCGATCGATTACGTAAAGCCCATGGTAGCAAAGGAAATGGAGAAAGTATACAGAAAACAGATCTTTTCTATTCTACTATTATTAGGTTAGTATTAGTTAGTGATCCCGGCTTAATGAATCCTTTCTTTCGTGATTCACTTTTGGCATTGCTCTTACATTTTGTTTTTGTGGACCCAAGAAGACAAAGGGCTCAGCGAGAAGAAGATTGTATCATGAGAGATGCAAGGAGATCAATCTTTTTTTCTTTTAAATATAATATACAATATGGATTCTGACAATGAGTTGGACTCTCTTATTGATACGGATGAATCATCCTTTCCGCGAAGTAAATCTTTGCCTGCTAGGCAAGAGAGTAGCAAGTTATAAATTCTATTTCAGTAGGACTGTATTTCTATTACTATGAAATTTATAAATGAAGTAGTTAATGAGGGTTACCATTATCTTTCTATAGTGACGAATATTGTATGTGTAAAAATAATTTATTTGATATTATGGATGACTGGTTACGTAGAGACCGTTTTGTTTTTTTCTATTCTTTTATTAATTGATTTATGTATCAAACTCATTCACCTCATGGTTGGAAACTAATATTGGAAGACTTTGGATTTGCCCACAACTATCGAATTATATTTGGTCTTGTTTCTACTTTTCCAGTCATTATGGATACAATTTTTAAATATTGGATCTTTTGTTATTTAAATCATATATCTCCATCACTTGTAGTGATTTATCATTCAATAAATGATTGATCCAACTATAATATTTGTGATTTTGTAAAATAAGCTACATAAGCAAAGCATTTCAATTTGAAGACGTATTTACTCTCTCCACCCTACGAGATTTCTCCTACTACTATATTCCAGCAAACTTATTTCAGTAAACTAAATAGCAAAATTGTGGATATGGAACTATACAAGCGATCTACCTAATTTTATTGTAGAAATTTTTGAAATCAATTGGACCATGCAAACTAAAAACATCTTTTCAAGCATAAAGAAAGAGATTATTTGATCTATTTCCATAATCACTGGTGATATATATATATATATATATATAATATATCATTTTTGACATCCATTTCAAATGCTTATCCCATTTTTGCGCAGCAATGTTATGAAAATCCTTGAGAAGCAACCTGGCGTATTGTATGTACCAATTGCCATTTAGCTAATAAGCCCGTGGATATTGAGGTTCCACAAGCAATACTTCTAATGCTGTATTTGAGCAATTGTTCGAATTCCTTAGGAAAAATTTCAAAAAAGGGGCCACATGTACCCTCATTTTTCTCAAGTAAGAACATCAAGTAGACTTAGTTTCAAATAAGGACCTGAAGTGTTATCATTATCTCAAAAAAAATTTAAAGCAATTATGGATGTTTCAAATAAGGGCCTAACCTCGTCGGCTGATTGTCCAACCAAATTTTTGACCAATTAAGGGCATTTTTAGCAAAATATAAATTTAATCTAATTTTTTTGTTAAATTAAATTTAAAAAAAATAAAACTAAAAGTAAAAAAAAAAAAAGAGAAAAAATCATCCTCCCGCCTATGTTCCTTTTTTTTACTTTTTGTTTTTTCTTTCAAAATCTCTTAAAAATAGAAAAGGGAAAAATAAAATAAATAGTAAATTACCAAAATACCCCTAACTAAAATGACTCAAGCCCATTTTTCGAGACTAATATAATTACTTCAAGCCCCTATTTGAAATAATGTACACTTCATGCCCTTTTTTGACACAGTGAGAACACTTTAAGCCTTTATTTGAAACAAGATCTATTTCAGGCCTTTATTTGAGAAAATGAGGACACTTGGGGCCCTTATTTAGAATTTTCCCAATTCCTTAAGATATACAAGTTAAACAGTTCTTGCTAATAGTTAAAAGGGAGTTTGAATGTGGGGATGGAAAAAAAAAGATAGGCAATTTGTCTTTTTCAGAGCTATCGCCTCGCTAAAAAAATTATTCTTGTGATAGGTTCTATTTCTGGTCAAAATATAGTGAAGTCACATTTTCTGTTCTTTCCCCGGACCCCGCTACTAATAAAGATGTTCACTTCTTAAATATATCTCATATTAGGTAGGAACAAAGGACGGGGTCAGATTTATTCGATATCCTTTTTTTTCGTATGATTTTTCCTTACTGCACCAAACACTGTAGCATTATAAATTGTATGATCTTTTCTTCCTTTCGTCCTAGAGACCGTGCCATTCTGTAAGTCTGTGTCATGATTTTCATCTTCATTGGGAAAAGTCTTTTTAGGTCTTTTTCTTCCTCACCAATTTGGTATCATCGTCTTTTCTGTGTTTTCCTCTCTTTCTCCTCGGTCTATCTAGTTCTAGTTAATTTCTCGTATTTTCGATCTCTGATGTCGTCGATCTAATTTGGTTCCTGGTATCATTGGGTCTTCTCATTTATTTCTTTCTGATGGCCCTGTGGGTCTGAAGGAACCTTGTTTGGATCAAACATTTGGTTGGTCGAGTGCCCAGGTCAGAAGTACAGGAGGCTGCTCATCATCGGGCTTCCGATTATACTCGATTCTGATACGCAGACATAGCGAGAAAAAAAGAAAAAGGGAAATTTGCATAGGTCATATCTGAACGTAAATAATATAATCGACCATGAATACGAAAATGAACGAGAAGGAAACACGTATCCTAAGTGACAGTTAGCAATTATTGCCTGGCTGTTCGCTTTATAATCAACTTCATCGACCATCCTGGTGTTGGTACTCTGCCCATAAGTGCGAGTTCTTCAGTAGAGTTCTGACCTCTCTGGTCCACACGGCCACATCCAGGATGAAACTTTGGCTTCATGCGTTGAGGGGCTGTGGACTTTGCTGCGATCCTGACCGGTTCCCCGAGATTGGATGTCAATTCAATTCGACAGAAAGATCGTAAAGTGCCGACCACTATAGTTGCCTTTTGACAGCTGACACCCATCTTGCATGCAGTCGTCCTGTCCATGTTCATAAATGGACCGATCTCCTGCGAGGCAAAATGGCACGAATGGTCTTTGAATTTTGACTCAATGTTCAATATAGTTTATGTACTTTTAATTTGATCTGTGAACCTTAACTCAATGTTCAATGTGATTCCTGAACTTTTAATTTGACTAATATAATCCCTGAACTTTTGAAACGTGTTCAATTTAGTCCTCGAATTTTAATAAATGAAAGTACTGTATTGAACATCTTTCTATAATTCAAAGATCATATTAGTCAAATTAAAAGTTCAGATACCACATTAAATATTGGGTTAAAGTTCATGAATCATATTGGTCAACTTGAAAGTACAGAGATTACATTGCACATTGAATCAAAGTTCATGGACTATTTGAGTAATTATCCTTCTAAATGACTATAAGTTCGGGAAAAAAGAAAAAAGGAACAGACGGTTAATTGCATGATGAACAACACACTAATGAGTTGGTCTAGTGGACTCTGCTGGTACAAAATACAAAACCCAGGTCTGATGCAACTTCTGAGGTGCTTCCACCAGCAGTCCCACTTTCAATTTGAACTTTGCTTCCTCAGCAGGCACCAGGAAGAATCACATGGTTACAATAAGGAGGAGGTTGGGATTAGTTAATACCCTCGGCAAAAGTTTTCCAGGTCTCAATGTGAAATGCTTTTATGCCAATCTTTTTCATCGGATTCAATTTTTTTAACATGAAGATGGGCTTTCCTTCCCACAGACGCAGTCACGGTCAATCCTGGTTTTCCCATTGTCATCCACCTCTCACTACAAGTCAATGTTGGTTCCGTCCTCTCTGAAAAAAGTTTGCTTTGCCTACATATTTTAAGGATCGTGGCAGGGCCTTCTTCTGGATTCGGTATTGGGTCATTTTCAGACCGTGATTAGCTGGTCTTATTAGGTCTTCATCTTGGGTGCATAATCTCATAAACAAATACCTCAATTCAGGCAAGAGAACTAATCAATGGATGCTCTTTATCTGCTCCTGTTTTTCAGCATCAACACCCTTCCTCACCTCCCAGGTCTCTGCACTGCGGCGGACACGATCACTCCATCTCAGTCGCTCAGTGATGTTAATGGAAGCACCTTATCTTCCCAAGATGGGACCTTTGAACTGGGCTTCTTCAGCCCAGGAAATTCCACAAACGTTTCGTGGGAATCTGGTACAAGAGCATCCCAGCAAGAACTGTTGTCTGGGTTGCGAATAGGCTCAATCCGATCAATGACTCGTCCGGGTTCTGATGATTGATGGCTTAGGAAAGCTTGTCATCCTCAGCAGCAACAGCACCCTCAGCAGCAATAGCACCGTTGTTTGGTCCGCAAACTCAACTGGGACTGCACAAGATCCAGTAGTGCAGCTTCTTGATACTGGAAACCTTGTCCTGAGAGATGGAACGATGGGATTCAGGCACCACTTACTTGTGGCAGAGCTTTGACTACCCGACAGATACGGTCATAGCGGAAATGAAGATCGGATGGGACTTGAGAAGGGGTCTCAATCGCCGGTTAACGGCATGGAAGAGTGCGGATGACCCTTCTCCGGCGATTTCTCGTGGGGATTGGAGCTCCACAATTACCCTGAGGCAGTTGCCTGGAAGGGAAATCAGGAATATTTCCGGAGCGGCCCGTGGAATGGCCTGAGGTACAGCGGCGCGCCGGAGCAGAGGACCAATCCCCTTTTCTCATTCAACTTCGTTAACAATGAGGATGAAGTTTACTTCACTTTCCACCTCAAGAACAAATCTGTCCTCACCAGGAATGTCCTTAACCAATCAAATTATGCGTGGGAACGGTATTCTTGGAGCGAAGCCACTCAGGCGTGGAAGCTCTTCACAACGGTTCCTAAGGACTACTGCGACTATTACGGCCTTTGCGGTGCGTATAGCAATTGCGACGTGACTGAACTGCCCGTTTGTCAGTGTTTACCGGGGTTCAGCTCTAAGTCGCCTGAGAAATGGAACTCGATGGATTGGTCTGAGGGATGTAGGAGAAATAAGCCCCTAGAGTGTGGAGACAGAGATGGGTTTGTCAAATTTGGTGGATTGAAATTGCCGGACACCAAATTCTCTTGGGTGAATAGGACGATGGATCTGAAAGAATGCAGGGCTAATTGCTTGCGCAACTGTTCTTGTACGGCCTACACGCATTCGGATATCAGCGGGGATGGCAGTGGCTGCGTCATGTGGTTTGGTGATCTTGTGGATATTAGGCACTTCACAGACAGCGGGCAAGATATCTACATCCGAATGCCCCGGTCAGCACTAGGTAATTTGCTTGCTTTCCTGTTTTTTACTAGTTCCTGGGAGCCTGTTGGCGTAGAACAATACTTCTGATATCTAACTTCTTCGTTTCATTTGATTGACAATTTGAAGACTTGAAAAGCAGACATTGGTTGAAAATAGTGGTCATAGTCACAGCCGTGACAGTTGCAGCTCAGTGTTGCTCTTAACCAGCTATAATATCCGCAGATGGAGGAAGAAACTCAAAGGTAAATTTGATGCCCCTCACTTTCTAATGGCTCTCTGTCATTTATCCTAATCGAAAGAGACTCGGTGATTGCATAATTGGCTTAAACCAGACATCCTTGCAAGTTTGTTGTTCTACCGAATTTCAAAAGGAAATTAACTCTCATTCCACTATGATATCTGCAGTAGTTACAAGAACGAATCTATCTTGCCATTAATAATTTACTTAGTTTCAATTCTTTTCAAAATGCCTCAGCTATTATGTTGCTGTGATGCTAGGTAGTACAAAGCTTATGAAAGTTAAAAAAACAAAAAATAAAATCTCAAATTCTAATCTATATTTTAAAGTCCAGCATGGATTAGAAGTAGAAAGCTTATGGATTTAGAAAAATATGCCTGCTGATGAATTCACCTACTATTTTTGTCCTGCAAAATATAATTTAAGGACTTGTTCAGAGTGTATTTCAACGATGTGATTACCTGCCAACCCTCACTTTCAATCACCGCAGAGGCGAAGATAGAAGAAGAAGAAAAGGAACCCAACAATGAAAGCTCCAAGGAGGACTTAGAGTTACCAGCATTTGACCTAGCCACACTTTTGGATGCGACCGACAATTTTTCATTAAACCAGAAGATCGGAGAAGGAGGGTTTGGACCAGTATATAAGGTACATTTTTAATGTACTAATTCCAGGACTGTAGAAGCAGAGTAGAGATTTCCCTAGAGTTCAGATTGCCGTAAAAGATGTATACTCGATATTCAGGGTACGCTACCAGATGGACAGCAAATCGCAGTGAAGAGGCTTTCGACCATCTCTCGACAAGGAACAAAGGAATTCAAGAACGAAGTGATACTGATCGCCAAACTTCAGCACCGAAATCTTGTAAAACTTCTGGGCTGTTGCATTGAAGGAGAGGAGAAAGTGCTGATCTACGAATACATGCCTAACCGAAGCTTGGATGCCTTCATTTTTGGTCTGACCAGTTTTTTTTTTTCCTCCTGAACCTTTCTGTCGCTTTCAAGTTTTATCAACATAAATCATGATCCATGTATTCAATGACCTGTAAGCAAACTTGCAGATGGCACAAGAGGTAAACTACTAGACTGGCAAACTAGATTCAACATTATTTGTGGGATCGCTCGGGGCCTTCTCTATCTTCATCAAGATTCAAGATTGAGGATAATACACAGAGATCTAAAAGCAAGCAATGTCCTGCTTGATAAGGAAATGAACCCGAAAATATCAGACTTTGGCATGGCCAGGACTTTCGGAGGAGATCAGAGTGAAGGGAATACAACAGAGTGGTTGGAACTTAGTAAGTATCCAAATTGATGAATTTTGACAAGTTTGAATTGAGTCATGAGTGCCTGACTGAAATGATGCCTTGCAGTGGCTACATGGCACCGGAATACGCCATTGACGGGCTATTTTCGGTGAAGTCTGATGTCTTTAGTTTTGGAATACTAATCCTGGAAATCATCAGTGGAAAGAGAAACCGGGTCTATTTCATTCAAACCAGAATCTCATTGGACACGTAAGTTTCAAATTCAAGTACAAATTTTCACATGGCGTTTGTTCAGTACTTCTGTGTGTGCATTCCACGGTGGTCCCATACGTTTCGAATTGGGATTGATGGAGTTTCGCTAAAATCACCAATCAGCGGAAATAATAATCTCTTGAATTTGATGATGTAATTGCAATGGTTCAGGCGTGGAGATTATATGCAGAAGGTAGGCATCTAGATCTCATTGATCCATGCTTAGACCAATCGTGCATCCTATCAGACGTACTGCGATGCATCCACCTGAGTTTCCTTTGTCTACAACATCATCCCGAGGACAGACCAAGCATGGCATCCGTGGTCGTGATGCTAGGAAGCGAAAGCGCTCTGCCTCCGCCCAGACAGCCAGGCTTCTGATAGACAGGAAAACTTTTGAAGGAGACTCTTCGTCAAGCAAGCACGAGCTAAACTCAGTTAATGAAATCACCATGACAGTGGTGGAAGCAAGATAGACTACTCACCAGTGAATTCTGCAACTGTCCATCGTTGTGACACCTGATGAATTGACCTTTTTGAGCAACTCGACTAACTTGCTGAGAGATCAATCAGCATTTGAACTTAATTAGAAAAATATACAATCTGTAACAGTTTGCCCTAGAGAATGTGCATTGATCAACTGTCCTCTTCTCTAATCAATAGTGTTTGATTATGTCTCCAAGGAGGAGGACAAGAAGGCACTGTGCAGCTATGATTACGAGTTCTCTCCAGGAAAATTTAGCTCCACTACACAAACTATGCCTCTATCTTTTTTCCATGATGTTTGTGGAATAAATTAGAAGTGAAGTTGGGGCAAGTGAAGATCTGGTCAGGAAAATACTAGTCTTTCAAGCAAGCAACAAAGCAAAAGAGATTGGAATGATAGGATGCTGGACTCAGTGAAGCAAAAGCTTCTTTCAACTTTTCATGCATTTGTTTGGGTCTTGTTCAAGAAAATCTTGATGGGGAATGATTATGTTTCTCTCTCCTGATTATCTATTTATTCTTTTCCTTTTTCTTCCTTTTTCTTCTCCTCCTTCCTTTAGCTAG
The DNA here is from genome assembly GCA_019149425.1 of Psidium friedrichsthalianum. Taxonomy (NCBI): domain Eukaryota; kingdom Viridiplantae; phylum Streptophyta; class Magnoliopsida; order Myrtales; family Myrtaceae; genus Psidium; species Psidium friedrichsthalianum. Next base: position 31,131 of record JAGVVM010000254.1, read on the forward strand.
TGGTCGGATCAGCGATCAGCTAGAGACAAGGGCTGGCGAGGTCAGCCTCGCCCTCACCGTCATTGGATGAGGCCGACCTCACCTTCACTTCTGGCCGGTCGCCGAGGCTGGAGGAAGAAGAAAGAGAAGAAAAAAAAAAGAAAAGAATGGAATAAATAAGTAAATAAATAAATAAAATATTAAAATATTACCAAAAATTGTCACATCAAAATTTGATTGAATAGTTGAATTGGCATAAATATAAAAAAGTCTAGAACTCGATTAAAAAAATTAAGATTAATTGACACAATTTCAATAAATTTATAATTTTTCTTATCTTCTAAAAATCAACAGTAACGGGATTATTGAGGACTTTGAGAAAACGTCAGGTCTGAGATCCAGCTTTAGATCTTGAATGGGCTATTATTGATGGCTTGGTGTTAGGTGGAAAGGGAAAATTAGGAACAATTGCAAGAGTTGTGTCAAATCAATGAATTGTGTCAAATCAATGAGGAAAGCTTAGAACATGGGACCTTCCATGCCCTATTGCACCAACTTCTAATTTGTACCACCGAAAGGAGACGTGCAGGGTTGGATCTTTTGGACCCAGAGTAAAGTTATCTTATTATTGAGAAAAACACATTGGTTTAGCCAAATGGTTTGAAAGTTCGGGTCAAATTTGAGACACCCTTTCTTTGCTTTTTTTTTTTTTTTTTTATATCAAAACACCTTTTCTTTAACTCTACGCAGGATCAGTTTGAATTTGGACAGGAACTAGGACACGGGATCAACAATACCATTATTACCAGTGAACTAGAAAACTTGGTCCATATGGAGTATAATATGATATTGTCTTTGATTGGTTCTGACGAACCAGAAACTTGAAATGTCATCATGCTTGGGCATGCATGATTAGGTATGCTTGGTTTTAGGGTGGTTAAATTTCGAACATTGAAGTTTTTTTTGAACTAGGAATGGGCCGGGCTTTCTTTCTTTCTTTTTTTTTTTCCTTCCGTTTAATTTCATTATATATGCAATGTGTATATGTCAAATGTAGATTTGATTGTTTCTACTTGAGGATAGTATGCTAAGCATATTCAATTTCTTCAACCGATTTAGTTCCAGGTTCCACTTTGGAACCGGCCTTGTAGGTTTCACCATTCCAAGTTCTTGGGTAGAACCAACTAGTTTAGGATATAGGTTTCCAGAACCGAATCTATCAAGGTCATTTCCTAGTTTTTAGAATGGGGAACCAGACCAGTCCTCTTGTGAACTAGCCAATAAGGTCAGCTCCCAAATTGAACCAGCCCAATTGATCACCTATATCCGTCTTTGTGGAATGAGCAAGTCTCTGTAAAATATATCATGTTAATTCACTTTTGAGATTTACTTGTTTTAGTTATTTTATGGGATTTGCATTTTTATCTTGAAAGTTATGTATCCCTCTTTCATATTAAAAAAAGATTTTCGTTTTGACCAAAAAAAAAAAAAAGTCTGGCTGGCTTATATAAGTCCTTTCATATATTTTGTAATGTTAAGTCACTCTAGGCTTGGTTTACAGAACTGAAAGTTCGAACACTAAATTTAAAGTGTTGAAAACACAGACAATAATTTTCAATAATTTGTTTTGTAGCTGAAAATTAGATGCCAAATCTATGTCTTAGATTAATATTTGGTGTAATTCCCGGAGCTAGGCCATGGCAAAGTGTTTCTTGAATATTCTCTAATCTCGTGAGGAATGATTCTTGTTTGATTGAGTAAAGATATATAGCTCAAATTTGACATGTGGGAAACATGTTGTGCTTGCCGAGAGCCGCAAAATGCGGAGCAGTAACCACGACTGCTGATCGAAAAATAGTGTCGTGCATTCATGAAGACAATACTTGAAAAAAAAATTCATATGATCTTTAGACCACTTTCTTACAGACAACTGATCGTTACTGTTCAGAGCTCACAATAAAAACCACATAATTAACAATTCAAATGATATTTGATTCGCATGATTCGTAAGTCATGCGACAACTTCTCGCTGTACCTTATCTACATCGGCGAATCGTATTAGCCATCCGAGTCCTTCGACTGCAAATTTTGTTTTCCTACCTGGATCCCGAAATGAGGCGGCTATAGTCCATCACATGCCCAAACGTTCTCAATGAACCAAAACCAATCCAAAATTGCTGACCACATTTGTTGACCGTGGACATCAAAAAGACATTCAACATCGGGAGAACAAAAATTGTAGGAGCTTCAAGGAATTCGGGCGGCTCGATCAGCATGCCGTGTGCAATACGTCATCATAAATTGATTCGATTCGGCCCAACCGGTTAGACCCTTAGAAGCCCCTGACTTGGCATCTGAGGGTTATCACGCCCCCGTTTTGCGTAACTCGCTCCGAAAGACTTGGACGGTTGTGATGAGAACACGGGAATTCCACGTGGATCCACGACCCTCGCACGCCGTTGATTAGACTCCTACCCAAACAAACGTCAACGCCATGTCCACGTGTTCGTACCATCGCTGTCGATCGACAGAAGGCGGATTGGACAATTGATTAGGATATAAAATTCGGTGCTTAAGCTAAACCTTGTTTAGGCAAGACGTTGAAGGCTCAACTTTGTGCATTTCCTTCATTGGCCCGAAGTGATTACTGATTAGTTGTGCAATAGATTGTAAATTTGCGGTACGTGTTAAAACGAAAGAGCTCGGTAAGAATTAGTTTTTCGAATTTCCACTTTCAGTTAGTTGAAAATAACGAGCTAACGAAAACTCATTTACGATTTTTTTTCCCCTGAAAAAATCCCACTCTTAAAATTAGAAAAGCAAATTCCCGTTTCCTCAACGGATGAGGCCATTTCCTCAGTATTCATCTCTCTTAACAAATGCCCTTATCTTCTTGAATACCAATTATTTCAAAAGTGATTTAGACACTTGATTTCGCTTTCGGAGCACCACCAAATTAAATTAAAATTGACAATTTTTTTTTAAAATAATTACGAAACAAACGCATCCTTAAATTCTTTCTTTCTTTTTGTAAATTAAGCGATCAGCGTGACTTCTGATCACGTTCTAACTTTCTTGTCGCGATTATTTCGCAGTCCCATGCGATGCTACTTTATGGAAGCATAGGAGTAAAGGTAGCGTTGATCTTTTTGTGTTTAGGAGTGATTAAATGGGTAAATCGTTTAGGACGAAAGCCCATCATGCCTAGCTTATCAAATTGGTACAATTTTGAAAAATCTTTTTCGGGCCCTCTTTGTACTTTTTTGAACTCATGAGAATCCAATTTCTAGCGTAGGAAACAAGACGAAAGAAAAAAAAGAAAAAAAAAGGAAATTATAAAATAAAATAAAATAAAAAAGGTGGACATCTTCTAGAGGATTTAAGGAGTTCGCAACGACCACGATGATGATGATGATGAGGAGGAGGAGGAGGAGCGTGACAACAACCCACCATCATTAACTCCCCCACTCCCCGGACAAAAACGACGACGTTCCGACCTCGTCGCCATTATTAGCAGGCAATTAATCCTCCGCTGAGTTAAACTAATTAACCTCGCATTAAGGAGAGTCCCCACCTTCTCCTAAGTGGCTTCGACTGTATAAAATGGAGGCTCCTCCCTTCTCGCTCTCGCCACTTCCGTTTGTCAACGTTTTCCAACGCATCAGCCCACGCAGTCGCAGGCCACCGAGGAGAGAAGCGGAGCGACTCTGTGAGGACTTGTGTCAATGGCGACCAAGGTTTACATCGTGTACGTTCCCATCTCCTTCGCCATCGATCCGATCGAATTTCTCGCCTGTCGCTCGCTCGTTCGTTTTCCGGTTCGATGTCGTTTCGCCTGCTTTTGCGTGGCCCTCTGAATTGCGTGCGTGCGCCTCGTGGCCGGCATTGGATTAGTTCGGATGGATCGGTTTGGCGATCGCCTTCGTTTTCCGTGATGGCTTCGCCGTTTGATTGTTTTTGACCGATGCCGTCATGTTCGATACGCCGTGAAAGTTGTTTTCGGCTGGTGGTATCTGGTTTATAGTGTCTTGTCTCGGCGGTTGCGTTCTGGTGTGTGATTAGCTTTCTCTCTGTTCGCGTGGCATTGGATATCGGTCGTGTTCCCTCGAAATGAACTGTTGGTCGTTTGATTGCTCGAACCGTGTGTGGCGCGTGGTTCAGTTGAGGACGATCGTGCAAGATCTGTTGGTTAGACTGCTAATTTGCTAGATATCATCTGTTTTGATCTGATACGTAGCAGTTGTGTTTCGTTTCTCTTGGTTTGATTTATTATGAATTCGTGACATTTGACTGAGTGAATACGGATGGAAGTGAGAATTTCGCCAATTTATGAACTGAATTTGAAGTTAGTGTTCTGATGTTGCTCAACTTTAAGTGCTAAGATGTGCTTCCACTAGATGATCTTTGCTGAGATTAATAGAATCAGATTATTCTGGTTTTGGATCGCAAGTTGCATTCCTAGCTCGTGTTTTGTTAGTGTGCGACTTCGATTTGTTGTTAACACAGATCTCTAATACTGACGTGTGAATTAAGGTGGAAGTTGGGGGTATATGTTGTCAGTTCTACTAAAATTAGAGGCTTTATCTACAAGAAAGCTTGGAAATGATGTAAATAGGCATACGGTTGAGTTGTTCATACTCCTACATGTAGAAATTACTTTTGACAGATCAAAATAAAATATTCATAAGTAAAAGCCTGTTTGCCTTGTGCTTCTTATAAACTTACAGTGAGTCAACAATTTATTTTTTACTATGCTGAGTAGGTTTGACAGTCCAGGGGTGGATTATTGTCTTCGCATTAGATGTAAGCCACATTGGTGATCATTGGTCATTTTGGCATCCACTGGGATGTGCAATTAATTGGTAGAGATACTTTCTAAATCCCATCAGTCAAATTGTTCAGATTGGTCTACTGAAAGCACATATAACGAATTTAGATTAATGTTTTCATCTTATTGACTGCATCCTTCATTTATCTTTGATGGAAAAAGTGATTTTGTTGTGGATGCAAATGCAACCAATTGCGATGCCCCTGAACTGGCGGAGTGCATGGAGTTCAGGGGCACTCAATTGTGAGTTGAACTGTCTTTCGTATTCAGGCTATGGTCCTTGTATAAGTGCCTGAAATATCCGGATAGTTTCAGTCATAAGATGTTAGTCTTTCTATGAGCCATGTTTACTTTGTTACACTCCGTGACTTTTCTATGAATGGGAACCTGCATTGCCTAACTTGGGGAGGGCTATCTGAGTAAACACTATCCATATGATTGACGGGCCTAGGTGTCAGTAGTGATGCTTTTTCATCCACTTTGTGTACGTGTTATAATTTCTCTGGGTGAACTTTGTCTTAATCTAGTTTGTATTTTTTTTATTACCCCCTATTTCTGGGATGAATTTTTATATCCAAGTTCAGTCAAAGTTCTGTTAACTGAACTTTGTATTTATTGGTCTTATTCCATTGATTCGGGGTGAAACATTCACATGTTGAGCATTTAGCCAGAAGCCAACGGACAAACTAAGTACACTGAGTATTTTCTACTACTTTTCCTCATGTAAGCTCTTATAACTTTAGGATGCTAACTTGGTGATCACACAGTGGACTCTATTGAAACAGAGAGAAAAGAGCATGATTCTTGCATGCGACACTAATCTGACATTTTTTTAAGCCATCAAAGTGTCATATATTGGAATTTTCTGTCCAAAAAATGGGGAGACAGGACATTTGGATCTTTTTCTTTGGCTTGTAAAATGATTTTTGCTCGGTGGTATGTGGTTCTCATGTTTGAAATGGTCTGATGATTTAATAGGTACTATTCCATGTATGGACATGTGGAGAGGCTGGCTGAAGAGATAAAGAAGGGGGCTACCTCTGTTGAAGGAGTTGAAGCAAAATTATGGCAGGTATTTTCGTTTTACATTCTTTTTCTTCATGTCTCTTATTTTATACCCGCTCGAATTTTACTTTTTTGTCAATTTACCCAATATCTTTAGGTATGCTCCTGCCTGAAGATTTATATCTAGCACAAAAACTTATATCATCTGCTGAATCATGGGTTACTCTAGGTTCCACGTTTTAGAGCTTTTAGTTCACGGTTTTGTATGCATGTGCTTCAACAATGTTACTGTGCTTTGTGGTGATGAGTACAGAGACTGGACTGGATGAAGTGCCATTGTTTTTTCTATTCACCATATGCATCAATTTGCTGTTTGACAGGATAGTTAAGTTCTTGAGTTACAAAACATGATATGGATGTCGCTTAAGTGCTTTATGATACATCTATAATTAACAACTGCGGTTTAACTTTTGGTATCATTAATTGTCATTGGTTGGAAAGATTCTTGATGGTAATTTGCTCACCTACTGATAGACCACTTTCATTTGCGTGTGAAATGAGGCAAATTGCTGATAAATTGAATTGGGGTGTGGAATAGGTGGCTGAGACGCTGCCAGAGGAGGTGCTTGCAAAGATGAGTGCTCCTCCCAAGAGTGATGTACCAATCATCACACCGAACGAACTTCCTGAGGCCGATGGATTCATTTTTGGTTTCCCAACAAGATTTGGCATGATGGCTGCTCAATTCAAAGCCTTCCTTGATGCAACTGGAGGTTTGTGGAGGTCGCAGACACTTGCAGGCAAGCCTGCTGGAATATTCTATAGCACTGGATCTCAAGGCGGTGGCCAGGAGACTACAGCGTAAGCAGCCAGTCCAATCATCTTTTCTAGTGAAAGAAACGACGTCAAGGTGGGAAAATGGTGTTGTCTGAAAAGTTGAAATCGTGTTGCAGGTTGACCGCTATCACGCAGTTGGTCCACCATGGGATGATCTTTGTCCCCATAGGATACACATTTGGGGCTGGCATGTTTGAGATGGAGAAAGTAAAAGGTGGTAGTCCATATGGCGCAGGGACTTATGCCGGTGATGGCTCGAGACAACCCTCTGAGCTCGAGCTGGAGCAGGCTTTTCATCAAGGGAAGTACATCGCTGCCATCACAAAGAAGCTCAAGGGAGCTGCCTGAAGTGACCCGCATGATTTGCCGAATCATTGTACTTGTCCTTATCTCGATTCTTTCTACAAACGATTCAGATCCTACCTAAAATGCATATTCCAGTCAATAATCCTGTTTTGTGAAGTATATTCTCCCTGTATGTGTATCGCGAAGTGCAGTGTTTTTCTTTTCTTGATGTCAAAGTTTTTTAGCAGCTTGATCTGTAGGGTCACTTTTCAAGTTTAAAATACACCGCATCATCCGGTAGTCGCGGTGTTGCTCGTTCAAGTTGTTGGGAATCTGTTAACTTGAGGAATCAAATATTTAGCTTGATGTCTATTGTGCCAGTCAAATGATATAGGCTCATTACACTTTATAGAGATGAATTGCTCCGACTGTGAATGAACAGCCTTGATCCCCCATCCTTTTGCATGCCTATCTGTAGTTTCAAAATAGCACGGGCCCTTGATCTTTTTCCTCTTTCCTATTGTCGGGGAAGTCTCTCTCAGGTGGATAGACGCTTAACTTAGGGAACCCCACGTGAGATGCGAGCCCAAGCCGAACGAGTGCTTCAAAATAGGCTCTTCATCTCCAATCGGCTCTGCACGGCGGCGGAAGAAGTACACCGTCCGTTGTAAAACGATGCTAGTACCTTGTGTGGAAAGAAATCATAATTACTCAATTCTCGCTGATAAAGTAGATGCCGTTACTTTCGGTTAAATGTTCTTGTTGGGTCGAGCTTTGGTCAAAGGTCCATGTTGCTTGATAACGCAGGAAAAATTCCAGGTGTGAGGTCAGCGAGAGGACTGGTGAGCGAGGGTTCTGATTCTCTCGTCTTTCCGGGGCCCCGTCTGGGGTTATTGCATATTAACCCAGCATGTACCCTTTTCCACGGATTGGAACCGTACAAAAGGAACGAGACCAAGAGCCCAATCAGTACCCCACCCTAAATGCACAATCGACTAAGGTTTTTATCATGGGAAAAATAAAGACCTTGAACTTTTGCGATTGTTCTTTTTCTCTTGATTCCTTCAAAAGGCTTTTGGTTCTATTATTCGTTGCTCTCTTTATCTTGGTATACATAATATTTTAGAGGTGTAGAATCGGCATAAAGTCGATTATGTTGGGTCAGTCGGTTTTTTCGGTTATTTACGAGAATTATATATTGCTTTATACTTACATGGCGTGCAAATTTAGCTAAAATGGTTCAAAAGAGGAATCAAAACAGATCCATTTGGTATACATCTCTCTTGTTTTTCTTTTTTCATGATTCGTTAAAGCAAAAATAAAAAGTTAGGAGGGACGAAAAGCGCAGTACTCTTCTGGGTTTTATCCTAACCATAACGGTCTTACATTGTTATGGAAGGTTCAATTTGAGCCACAATTACTAGTCCATAGGTAGGTGTGCGACCTCGTTACTGTAGCCCCCCTACACGCCAGAAGTCACAAAGTCTCTTCACATAAGGTAAGCCAATACCCATGGCACGAGGCTTCGCATGTCAACAGTACAAGCTGGCCCGACTTTTGCTCATGACATTACTTGAACTTGTGATCTCATGGATATCCGTGTGACCTTATACATATATAATTGAACACCTAAAAATCTCTTCACACAAGGTAGCAATTACGCATGGCGCGAGGTTCACAACGCCAAAGGTAAAACTTGGCCAGGGTTTCACTCGCGGCACAGCCTGAACTTGTGACCTCATTGATATCAGTATATGGGTGGTGATCGTGATTGGTTTACTATGATTGGACATTGAGTGAATAGTAGCTTGTTCGCAATCGCTAGTATCGTGTCTGGCAAGTAATCTTCGTTTGGTGATTTTATGCTTCTTGATCGGACAGGTTGATTCCGTAACAGTAATCTTTATTAGTATATTTAATTAAATCCTAAACTGACTGACCATAATACTACAGCCCGAAATCATGGAAGTTGTTCTGAGTTTATGATCGAAGACACGAGGTCATAATAGAGAATACGGAATACCATTGTGAAAGACTGAAAGTTGCGGTCAACGAAATAAAAGAAGAATTCAAGGCCAGGGATTTCGAGTTCCGAGATTGGGAAGAGAGGGGCCGTCCATGACCACCGCTTTAATTTTGGTTGCCTTTGCCGCCACCTCCCTCCCTCCATTGCCGCCACCATTCTTTCCTTTGAAGTTTATTTTCCCCTCCTCTCTCATTAAGGTTAAGGTTGAAATGATGATGATGGTGATGATGATGACTATGATATGATGGTGGCATTTTTGTCAGGTAATGGTTCCTAATGATTGTGAAAAATACAAATGACCAAAGTCGAAAGGAAAAGAAAGAGAGAAGAATCGGCAACTAATCTATGGCGGGCAGCGAAATCGATAGTCAGTGTAACAGGAAATTTCTTAAGGGCCAAGTGCATCATTCTTTGCTCTCTCTCTTTTACCGAGGAAAACCCATTTTAAATGAGTAAAAAACCGATCTCGCGCCAATCTCACGACCCAGAAGAGTAGCGAATAGTCGAGTTGGAATCGGAGTGTACAACCTGTAACACATGCTATATGCGACGGAATGAGAAGACGCCCGAAACCCCCACGAATCCTCTCGATCTTCAATCACTAAATCAACTCCAAAAGATTTATCGTGTTCCCAATAGTTGTTCTCTCTCTATTATACTCGTGCCCCTCTTGAATTCGGTGGTGTATATTTGGATTTATCTCACCTCCCAACGTTACCCACCAATGTGACCAATTGGATCAAAGGCACAAAGAGGAGAGGGGAGGGGAGGAGAGCAAGGATAATCGAGTGCTGAAATCCGAAAGGAAGAAGGGGGGTGGGGGCAGTCTCTGACCTCCACTATCAATATTCCCTAAAACGTAAACAATTGAAAAGTGAGATTTTCCCGATCAAACGACATCTCCCACCACGATCGCTCATCTTCTTTTCTATTCCCAGACTTCAATTATTCCTTCCATGCCTTTTCTCTCCTCTCCCTCTCCCTCTCTCTCTCTCTCTCTCTCACTTTGTGTGATAAAAATAAAAATAAGAAGGTAATGCCCATTGTCATTGCCATTGCCATTGCCAGCTCTATTCACAATGCAGGGAAACACAGGAATAATTAAAAGAAGCTCCTTTCCTTGCCTCTCTCTCTCTCTCTCTCTCTCCTTCACTTGGTACTAAAACTCAGCTAATGACAACAAAATGTTCCCTATAAAGGTAAACCCCTGCCCTACAAATTAGCACCTGTTCTCATCAGCCCCTACTAAACCAACCCCCCCCAAGTCATAATAATTCCTCAATTATTAGTACAGATGTTGCTTTTCCCTTCTTTTGTTTGTTATGCCCTTGGCTGGCCCAACAACGGCCTCTCCTTTGGATTGCCATTCCTTTTCCATCTCTCCCCCTCCATTTATGTTCTAGGGCTATTTCTTTTACATTTACACACTATATAAAAACTACACAATCTGGGGACACATCTGGGTCTTCTGATTCTCCTCTTTGGCATGCGTCATCAACATCATCATCCTTAGCTGTGGTGTGGAAAACAATTAGCCCCTCACTTCGATTTGAGTGTTGGGATGGTTTTCTCTTCTTCTTCTTTTTTCTTTTTCGTCGTTTCGGGGGGAGGATCTGTCGATTTGAATCATCTGAATGTTCCTCCGAACGTAGGAGTCCAGAAATCAACTGTCGTCTCGTGCGTGACTGGGTAGGTGCTCGAGACCGGTACGAGACAGAGACCTCGGCTTCTAAGATCTGGTCTAGACCCATCCAGGCCTTCAGATTTTTCGGGAGTCTGCAACAATTCAGTTTCGTTTGACATTCAATACATTCTCAAATCAGATAATAGGACAATGTATTTATTTTATGTAGTGAAATATGGTGGTGAATTTTCCCTTAATGTTTCAAGAAACATCCCTTTTTCGTGGCAACTACACGAGTTTCGATATGTGTAACTATATATGAGTAGCAGACAATGAACGGTGATCTTTCATTTTATTTTCCTTCTTAGGTTGCGTGCCATGTATCGTCCTGAGTGAACTTTGGCATACCAAAGCATGGTCACGACTACGCCCACGTGGTTTTTAAATCACGTTATCCCCAGCAGAGAATTCCACATAGATCAAGACTTAGGCATTCGTATTCCAAGAAAAATCGTAGACCCCTAAATTCTAATCCACAGACCATAGAGACTGCCTAATTAACAACATCTAAGGCATATAGTTGAAACAATAAATAGATCTTTAGAGAAGGGTTAAAGAAAGGAACATACCTGCTGATGTTGCAAGGCACCTCCATTTTTCATGTACGGGGTACTTAGAACCTGAGATGTAAAATAACAAGTCAAAACACACGTCTTCTTTTTTTTTTTTTTGTCTCAGAAGAGGCTTCAATTGGATTCCCACAATAATCTCAAGTAGCCTTATTTTCTAAATAATGTAATGTTGGGACTTACACCGATTTGGTCGTGGAGGAACTTGATGTAGTCGATGGCTTCAGTGAGCACAGAGGCGGTATCAGTCTGATGAACAAAAAGGAAGGAAGGATTAACGGCAAAATCTCCATTGTAATCTCCAATGGTCTCTTCAATAATGTTTCAAAATAGGGAATGATATCATATCTTTGGGTGCTCATATGTGAAGGCAAAAGAGAGATCTCATGGAAATGAACTCGTTTACCTTTCCGAAAGGCGAAACCAATTGCTGGAGCGCAGTGATTCTGTCCCCCATCTTCTCTTTCCTCACCTGTATTTAGTTCACAACCCTCTTTTTTCATTGTCTATGAAAGTTTATAAAAGCTTAGAGGCAAAGAGAAAAGAATAAAGGAAAAGCTGAAGATGTCTCTTTCTTATCTTGCAAAAGATTTGTTAAATCTACTCACTAGAAACTTTGTACCTTAAAAGCTGGCAATGGCGAGGGGGTCGTCTCGTTTCGCGGCCTTTTCCCCGCGGGCTCACCACCGCTTTTCTTCATCGCGACGCCCGGATTGGCGACATCCGTTAAATTCTGCACCACACAAACGATGATACGAAAATCAGATGATCCCACGATGGATACTCGAAACCCTAATCATGACCGTGCATAGCAATTCGACACGCCTAAGCAATGATATCTCTCTCTCTCTCTACTTCTTTTTGTATGCTCTCGATTAAAGATGTCTTGATTACCTTTGGCTTCTCATCGAAGCCCGGTGGGGCGAATTGGGCTTGGGATGGTGGGAAGTAGGTGGTGGTCGTCGTGGACCGGACATCATTCATCGCTGTGGCGGACGCGGTCCAGAATGGCGCGTTGTTGGAGAAGTGCAACTGGCTATGGTGGTGCGGCGGCGGTGGCGGAGGGTGGTGCTTAGGCGGTGAGATTCTCAAGAACTGAGGCACTTTGTTGGACCAATTAGGAGGCAAGAGCTCACTAGAGCTCTGAGCGTTGTAACTTGTTGGGTTATAACCAGGATAGTTCACATTTTGCTGTTGCTGTTGACTGTTTTCTGATGATCCAGTCAATATTCCTTGCAAGAAAGTCGAAGGACTACCGTACAAGGAGGAGGGTGATGAATCAGCAATCTGGTGATGAAAACCTTGGCATGTCACTGTACTACTGTGATCACCTGTGTTCGTGCTCTGGAAGCTTGCGTTCATGTTCAAGTTCTCCTGAAGCATCGACCTAAAGCTGCTCTCAGTCCCCTTATGATCTCCTCTTCTAGAGATATCCCAAAAAAGAGCACACTTGTAAGTGAGAGGAACTTTCATAAGCTTGAGCTATGGTAAAATTTAACAGCTAATACACGGAAGAAATGTTTCCGGAGAATTACGCCTCCTTTACAGATTGAGAGCACGATAAGATCATGTCAAGATATGAGGGAAATTTTTAAACTTTCTGTGAAAGAGGGGAAAAGTTGTGGACTTTAGAGCCTTACAATAAGTTTTGGTTGTTCCAATCCATGCCTGAGAAGAGAGGCCTAAATTCATCATCTGCAAACTGGGATCAACCAAAGATCCACCAGCGTCGCCCAAAACAGCAGAGTTGTGCTGTTGCAGCTTCTGGGTATCATGATAAACACCGAAGAACCACCTGCAGACTCCATTGAAGACCTTGCAGCTTTCAAGTCGCCGCCCAAGTCTGTGAGCCACCCACCAAAGCTCCCCAGAGAGCTCAGCCCGGACGAGGTGGACGACGACGTCCCGCTCTCGTACCGATTCCTCGACGCGTCCCACCAGTTCCCACTTGCATGGAATTGATCATCTGCCATTAGCTTGGATGATAGCAAAGAGATCTTAAAAAGCCTCTTGCAGCTTTTCTTTTGTTGCTATCTTTGTGGCTACTTCCTCACCAAAATGAATCTTGACCTTCTCTCGATGGCTCGGCTTTGTCTTCCAGTGGATTGTTTTGGTCGCATAAAATGATAAAAGCGATTTGCAGCATTTCAGTATTTATATATAATTCAGCAAGAGACTGTGTGCGTGTGCGTGTGCGTAGGTGCGCGTGTGGAGCATCAGCATCAATGGTGATAGAGAGATCAGGAGGAGGGGGGAAAACGTGGTTGACATTTCAGGGGCTGATTAGACATTGAGGCAAAGGTCAATTTGAAATTGAATTTCTCTCTTGTTTTGAAGCTGTGTTATTATTCTCTTTGCTCTATATCATTTCTTTTTTCCCCTCTGGAATTTTGTTTTTCTTTTGCTAATCATGGGTTTTTTGGATTCTTCTGTTCCCTTCTTAAAAAAAATCTTTCTTTGCGCCGTTCTGCAAAGGTAAATCATTAACAGCAGCATCAGGAAGGACACTAGCGCCACTTAAAGGTACAAAAGTAGGAGGGGGAATTGAAGTAGGGCTTCTCTGAATATTTTGCTTCTTGATTCCTTGGATTTCCCAGATTAACATGCTATCTGTCTCTCTAGGAAGCTCAAATCTTTAGCAGATTAGACATTGGCTACATGCATATCTGTTTTGCTTTCGTTCCGAAGGGTGGCGATAAGTGATAACTAGCTGCAAGTCTCGCCTCTATATGATCATGAAAGTCAGGTAAGTTTTAGTTAGGGAAGAAAATCAGGTGATAAGATTCGATGAAAAATCGTCTTAGCAATGTGGGCTTCTACCACTTTTCACGTTGTATAGGTATCGAGGTAAGACGGTCATGGAATACAAAGATGAGGATAATCGGTAGGCGAGCGTCTATAGGGTAATTTCAAAAATAGTGCAACCAACGTGACTCGGAACTCTTAGCCAACTCATAATCGAAAAGTCGCTAATTTTCGGCGATTGTATAAATGTGTGATTCATCAAACCTCCCTCTCTCGACCTATTAGTATCATGGAACATTGATACTTCCAAATTCTCTAGTGACGAGTTTTGCAACTTAGAGAAATTTAAGAGATTTCTCTTCTTCTTCTTCCTCTTGGAAAGACCTAATTACATCAGGAAGAATAAATTGACACCCTCACCTTCTTCATGCATAGGCAGCTTATGCCACCCTGATCTTTCTTCATCCATACCCAAGGGATCCTTTTAACTTAGATGGACAAGAATTAGGTGCTACCTATTAAATGTGATCCCATAAGTAAAATTAGATCCCCCAAAAAAAAAAAATTGAAGGTAACTAATTTTCCGGCCTGCCTTAGACTGCCTAGTTGACGCAATTAAAATTCAAAAAAAAAAAAAATTCTCTATCGTGGTTCATGCAAGATTGACTAAGGTAATGGACTAACTGACTTCATCATCAAGTGAGCGATGGAATTTGACGGGCGAGGTTGACTGGGAGGATGAATCAGCTCATCCAGAGTCAAAGGCCCATCAATGGCGTGAGGGGATTAAACAAGCATTAAATTATGTTAAACTTGACCCGGTTGCGTTTGATTTAAGTTAATCAAAACCCCTCCCTCAAGGATAAGTCCCCGTTGACATCCGGCATAAGTCAAGAAAAATCAGATATTGTTGGAACACACATTTTCCACTATGGTTAATTTCCAAACCCCCTTTTTTCTTCTTCTTCTTTTTTTTTTTTGCACTAATCCATAGTATACGTAGGAGATTTTATCGATGGACACATTTATTGAGAAAATCGCACATTTTCTTATTATGTGAAGTCTGAAAACACATGAAAATAAATCATCCTTGCAATTTCAATTTCTTTTCTAAACGAGGAGAGACGAGAATGATATCATCAAAAAGATATATATTGATAATAGTATATCGAAAATCTGTAGAGAAATTTTCTTTAAGGTATAACGGGGAGATGTATATTTACGTGAATTGATAAACGTGACGAGTGATTCATTTCATGGGATATTATTTCGCGACATGATATTTTCGGGTTTCTTGCTTTGATATTTGTTAAAGGATGGGGGCGATTAGGTTTTGACTTGTATAGAGAGAAGGCGGCAGAAGTGGAGAGGGTGAGTGAGTGGCGTCATGCTTAGAGAGAGAGAGAGAGAGAGAGCGCGCGCGCGCGCGCGCTTTGACAGGAGTCAACGACTGGGGTCCACGCGGCGTGCACGCGTGGGAAGACATGTGGAGCCCACTTTTTCTCTCTCTCTTCCTCGGAGTCAGACCCAGAAAACGACCGTTGCTTTGGAGATTTTGATGGATTTTGATTATTATAAAGTTTTCCTTTCTTTCCTTCTAAATATAATAAATAATAATAATAATAATATCCGGCAATTCCAATGTTTTCAGCTTCTTTCTTCAATTGCTCATCATTTTGGCCTACACTGCCTCGCGCCGCCCATGCTTGCTTTGTTCCGGGTTCAATGAGCCCGACCGCACATTCGCCCTCACATCTCAGATCAGATGAGATCCGTAGGGTTCTCGCCTTGTCTAGTGTGGACTATCGCTCATTTTACCGTCTTTTGCTTTTCGATATGGACTCTTTAACCTTATGAAACGGGCAGATAATCTCATCGAATCGCATTAGTTTGTTTTGTTCCACTATGGATAACTGGGACCCAAATTTATTTGAAAAATATGTTGACAAGCTCCTCAAATGCATGTTCAAACACAAATTAAATCAATTCCAACAAGCGCACTAGATTTAGAACCGTATATGCGATGCGCGCGCGGCCAGTGATATAATCGATTTATTCACGTTTCACGAAACACCACTATCTATGGTGAAAATTGTCCAAAAAAGCCCTAAACATATTGCATTTTTGTCAATTGAGTCACAAATATTTTCACATTTTGCCATTTAAGTCTGTCCAATCAATTTTGACAGGAAATCACTAACGTGATGCCCTATCAAAGTCAACTGTCCGATATTGCATGTCGACGAGGGCCGTCATGAAGCCCTCACCTGCCACAACAAGGGCCGCGATGACCTCGCTATGGCTCGCGAGGGCCTAGGGGAGTTCTCATGATGCCCATCTCCTAGGCCCTTACCAAGGAAAATAATGCCTCATCGACCACAACGAGGGCTTGCAAGGCCTGATGAATCTGAGGAGGTGAGGGCATGGTGGCCCTCCTCCAAGCCCTCGCCGCATGCCCTCGCCACGCAAAGTGAGGGTGAGCAAGGAAACGAGAGGCTGCAACCCCTTGCTTGTGATCAACAAGGGCTTCACGGCCCTCACCTGGGGCCAACAGGGGTTATCGACCCTTTAAACTAAAAAATTTATAAAAAATAAAAAGAAGGAAAAAGAAAAAAATAGATAAAAATAAAATTATGATAATATTATTAAAAATTATCCATATCAACGTGAGTCGTGCCATGTAGATAGTCGGCTACTAGTCAAAACTGATCGGATGGTCTCAATTGGCGAAAAGTAAAAGGTTTAAGACTCAATTGACAAAATTAAAAGATTTTGGACTGAATTAGCAAAAGTGCATTTGATTTAGGACTTTTTGGATAATTTTCTGCATTAATATCTACATGTTAATTATTCATTTTAAGCTCGAGGTTTAATTCTCATGAATCGTGGCCTCGAGAGCTAGATTTTGTTAATTAAGTTCTCGGAAGTTAGTTTCCAATAGACTTACCGAAAATCCAAACCTAAACCTTTCTCCTCTCCCTCTCTATCTCTATTGCCCCCTTCTACACCAGTCAATGCTGAGGTTTGACTAGCCCCAGCGTCCAACTTTCGTCACCGGTGGCTCCTCGTGGCCATCGCACCTCAGTGTTTGTCACTCCATCTCTCTCTCTCTTTCTTTCTCTAAAGCAAGGCCCGCTTGTGGTGGTCGAGATCATAGAGATCGCTACCATTGCACCTAATGTCATGCTAACTTAACTCACTTAAGATATTATTCATTTTTGGTTCCTTCCACGCCAAATTCGTGATTTTTTTACTTTTTCGTATGTGTAATCGTTTTCATAAGAGGCCATCCATCCCTATAGTGGTCTCAAGACACGCATCAAAGGATAAAATCATCAGGCTCGATATAAAATGGATCGAGCACACACTACCCAAGTAAGTTAAATCTAGAACACGAAACCAACAAGGCATAATTGTTTCTGCTCATGTATCAAAAACATAATCGCAACCACTTAGCTTACGTCCAGAATTGAATCTAGCTTCGAAGTATTCAACAAGGCTCTCGCTCCTTCAGATTTTCTGCATCTTCTCTCCATGTCTCAGTTCAAGTGTTCAATCATGAGATCATGGACGAAGGTTACAACATTTTCTGGGACTCACCCATCAATGATCATTTCAGTGGTATAGATTAGATTGACGAGAGCACCGAGACATCAGATTCACGCCTTCCATTTATTGCCCGTGAGAAATAATTCGTGCATGATTATCGCCTGAATTGTTTGGGTAGTCATTCCCACCTCAAACAGCACTGAAGCTACTAGTTACTCCTATTTCTTTTCACCCCTACTCCTTGTAAAGTGAAAAACCATTGGTAAATATCCAAGAATGTCACAAATGGACCTGGAATTGGACAAAATCCAAGTACAAAATGCACTAATTCAAATGTGGATCATCTAGCTAGCATGCATATTTAAATTGCATCATGCAGTCATCGGCTGATAGATGGCTGATTCGATAAGGTTGCGCCTCCTGCCGGGACTAATCATCGATGTATTGTTGAATTGCTTTTGTTTCTTTATTGTACGGGTATCCCAATTTTCTGCTCAACTCAATGTGTCGCTAATTTTCCCTCGATGACTTCTACCCATCTTGGACCCTCACTTTCATTTGGCATGTTTACATCATATTAACAACCAGCCAATGCCCCGAGCATTGACGATCTCTGACATCCTGATGTAAGTTAAATTGTGTTGAAATGTAATCGGACTTTGCTCATTATCTAATAATTTTCAGCGACTTAAACTTTCGAGTTTCACCTTGAAGATTATTTATCCATCATATGCTTCTCATTTACAGACTTGTGTTCTTCTATATGCAACTGGCTTTTTCAGTGTGCAACTACAGGTCTTATTTTAACATGAGAGCCCCAAGAAAGAATGAAGAAGTTGACGTCATGATAATGTTAGCATGTTGTAAGCAAGCTGAAATAGAATAGACCCGGTCTTTTTTCTCTGCAAAACACGTGTGAGTGTGTGTGTGTGTGTGTGTGTGTGAGAAGAGAGAGAGAGAGAGAGAGAGAGAGAGAGAGAGAGAGAGAGAGAGAGAGATTTTATTCTTTGGGTATAATGAAGGACAAGCGGACCATGTTTAGAGCCACGTCTCCTTGGTCATTTCGAAATCGAAAATAACTTGTATGTATATGCTTTTTATTGAAAAAAAGAATAGATTGTGGGTCAACCCAAATTGATTCACATGTATACAATACAAACACCGTGTAGAGTGCACCCGCTTGTCATCTCGGTCGGTCAAAGCGCGATGAAATCAATATACACACGTCTCGAGCAACCACCTCGATCATTATAGAGTGATTTGCCTCTGCTTTCTCACGTTCAAATCTATCCTTAACGCGATATAACAAAGCGTTGCATGAGACATAAGAGTCCACGAAATTGTAGGTGACGAACTAGACTTGTTGGGGTTTGTATTGTCGCGGTTTAGAACCCAAGTTCTTCATCTATCGAAATGGGTCATATACTCATTTCATAATGATGTGTGGGTGTGTGTGTGTGTTGTTATATGAGTTAGCTATATTCAATAGATAAATTATAAATAAATTTAAACATAATATGAGATTAAAACGGGCACATATGGATTTACAACTTACTTAAACCCAATTCACTTTTATAACTCTCTCTTCATTTTCTCTCACCTTTACTCATTCCGCACTCTCACCCTAGTTTGGATTTGAGCTTTTCCAGATTGAGTTAAATATAAAAGTGTTTTAAGAATACAAGTTTGAATATGAGTTCTTAGATTGCATTGCGTGAAAATGGGCCAAAACGAGTTAAGTTGATCTATTTGGATCGAATCATTTTCAATCCGACTCAAACCACTCGTTTGATGGGTCTAACGAGACCCTAACAATGCTAAGCTTTAGCAATGCATGCAGCTGTAGCAAAACTAAGTCAGTGGCCAGACAACATTCGCAACACGACAGGGTTCAGTGGAGAGTGTTTCAATTCTATTAACGGGAATGGAACCCCGTTGACCCACCTGAAGATTGATTTGAAAGATCGATCCGCCAGGGGATGATGTTTTCTCCCCCTCCCCCCAAAAAAGTCAAAACGTCCTCCCCATTAATTTGAGAGAAGTCGACTCACATGATTTTGGAGATTGACTTTGAGCAGGGGGGGTGAGGCAGCAGCATAACGGGCACTTCCAGTGGCTCAAAGCCAGCCTTCACTCGAGTCCAATTGAGATTTTAACCAATTGGATCTTGCGAGTACTCATTCGACTCCCCCCATTTTGTCGCTTGGATTTTCGACCAAACTAAGTGCTTTGGTCATTCTAATCTCCCATCTTTGGTCATCCTTGAAGCCTTGTGAATTCATGTGGTACGACTATCAGTTTCTGTAAGTAGATTCGTAAGATTAATTGACCATCACTTTGACCAAGAATTGTTTGTTGAGAACTTGGGAAAAATGTCATAAAGTCTTAAATCTATTGCATTGTTATCAATTTATCCTCAAATCTTTAAATTGTGTCAATTTAGTCTTAAATCTTTTTTATCTAGAGCCCATTCAGTCCTTCTGACTAATTTTTGACTGGATGTTGCTAACTTGAATGCTGACTGACACTAAAGTGGACATTTTTAATAGTTTTTCTAATAATTTTTTTTTTTTTTTTTTTCAATTTTTAGTTCTTTTTCTGGGCTCTTTTTTTTCTCTCTTTTTGTTCTCTTCTTTCCTCCATCAACCGACATGGCCAAGGCAAGCGAGGGCTAGCCTCGCCCCGTGCCCAGTGCCAAGGGCCACTATTGCTCAGGCGAGGCCAACCCTCACAAGCCGCCAGAGGAAGAAGAGCAAAAAAGAGGAGGAAAAAACATAACGGGAAGACTATAAAATATTATTAAAAATGTCCACATTAAAGTCATTTGTGGGCCACATACGCCATCCAGCGTCCATGTCAGCAATATCCAGTTCAAAATAGCCGGAACGACTAATTGACTTTAAGTCCAAAAAGGTTTAGGACTAGATTGGCACAATTAAAAGATTTAGATTAAATTGACATCAATGCATAGGTTTAAAACTTTTATGACACTTCTCTCTTAAGAAACTAGAGATCAGAGAAATGCCCTAGATGACCTCCTGTTTGATAATTTCAACTGGTGCCTAGGATATTGTAACACACACTCACGCTCGTATGTATTTGAGCTATTAAAATAAAGTATAATATCCAGATCAAGCCACTTGATTGATGAGTAGAATATCGCCGTTCATTCATCAGAAAACAAGAATTGACTATTATAATTTGCCCTACCGCCCCACTTTCTGGTAGATTATATATAGTCCATACAGGTTAGCGATGAAAACCAGCTAAGACTTCCACTTTGTTCAGCTGGACTAAGCTCTTATCCTTCAGTTTAGATGAGCCAGAAATAATATTTTCCAAATAAAAGTACAAATAAAACCAATTTTGCTTTGCTTTCCAACAAAGTGGGACTGCAAGAGGGACAGACAATGGAGTATATGAAAGAAATTTTGAGGCCTCGTAAGCGCGGGGTCAACTGAAAAGGCGTAAAAAGAGGAGGACAACATTATGGTGACAAGACATTCTCGTCAAGAACGTCAAAAACCCTAGTATGTACATGTTGTATTTGTGGTGATTTAGTTCGATACAGTAACCCTAACGCAAGAAAATAGAGTGATTACTGTTAAACGAACCATATTTCAAGTCATAACGAAAGCGGTCGATCTGTTTCTCGATTCATCTTTGGTCACCTTCACAGCAATCTAGATTCGGTTAAGAAATTAGAACATGGAGGTAGGTCATTAGCACTGAGATTCGAACACGCGCATGATCAAACTTCGTCAGCTCAAACACCGTGTTGAAATCGATATGAAATTCATCTAAGAAAAATTCAAACATTTCGTGTGCTCTAATGATTACAACCCCTTGACTTCCACGAATGAGGAAAACGCACGCATCACGACTCTTTTCAACTTTAAATGAAATCAGATATTTAACCGAGGGACGATCCATAGCGAGTAGTGGAACCAGGATCCGTCCCTCCTTTCATTGACTTCTGTCCGAATCCTCCTCTCTTTTCTAGAAATAATTTTATGTTAACCTCTGACAAAGGAAAGAAACCCTTCTTCCAATGGACGATTGGGATGAATAAACAAGTTGACCTAGTGCGTTTGTATGCTGTGTCACCAAATAGTCATCCCACCTTAGTGGGTGACATGAATTTTGACCCTCGTTGATGCAACATTCCTTTGGTCATCGTTTGCCCCCCACGCTCATCACCCCTTCTCTACTAAATTTTTAGGATGAGGAGGCAAAAAAAAAAATTGATCGTACCAAGAATCACCATTTAAACTCTTAAATTATCAAGGATACTTCTATATATTTACAATGTAAATATATGTTTCAAGCATAAGCAAATAGTTCCACTGGATCGCTTAATAACTAGTCTCTCCAGTCCAGTTCTTGATTCCGACGTGGGACTGAACGGGAACCGTCCACCCCAACTAAATTCCTACACCCAAGTCGGAAGACCTAAGATCCTCGTTGAAATAATTCGAAAGCCGTTCCGCCGCTGGCCCCCATCTGCCGGCTTGCTGTTTTGAACGAAAAGAGAAGAAAATCCGTTTATAGATTAAAAAATTCTGAGGTCGTGAAAGATTCAGACGCATGTTCGTGTCACTGATCCGGTTCTCTAGGGTTACCGGCTTCTTCTTCTTCTTCTTTTTTTAACGTTGACCTCCTTTATTTTGTCCTCTCTGGCAAACGTCAAGCTGTCGATCCGATACTTAGACCTTATACAAATCAGTAGGGTCGAATCTGCTTCGTGCGCGTGTTGGGGTTTCGTCTCTTCCTCTCTTTCTGCACCAGTAATTGGAAGGTGACGCAAACTTCCACTATCCGCCATCGCAACGCTCCAGATGGTTGTGATGAATATTCTCAGAAAAGGTCTACCGTTCGGCTACATAAAAAGGGCTTCTTCCCCTCCGTCTCTCCTTTCCCCAAACGTCAAAACTTAGGGCTTCTGAGTTTGCATGTGCGAGAAGCGTGCGAGTTCGGTCGACCATGGAATTAGATCGTATACGTCTATATAAGTCTAGGGCACGTGAACGGGATGATTCGTACGAAAGAAGACGTGACCTAAGACGCGCATCATCATTGAGTTGTGCGTACACACACATATTCTAGGGTTTATATTATTGAAGGTTGAAGAAGAATTTCAGGACGGTGACCCTACGGCATCGTGCCTCGGAGAGTTAGTTTAGGGCTTCATCATTGTAGCAAGAACAATGGAAAGAGGAAAGGAAGGGGCCCTACTCGGATTATATGCTTCCTTTCCACATTTATCATGATTCGCTCTTCATATTTCTAAACGAGAAAAAAACTCCTTTAGCTGAGTTTAGTAAAGCTTTTACCTTACAAAGTGAAGGCGCAAAGATTTTATGTGTGTGTGTGTGGTGTATTTGGTGATTGCCAGCCCCTTTTTCCTGTTGTGTTCAATAAAGAGAAAATTAATCTACTTGGC
This sequence comes from Psidium friedrichsthalianum, assembly GCA_019149425.1. Classification (NCBI taxonomy): domain Eukaryota; kingdom Viridiplantae; phylum Streptophyta; class Magnoliopsida; order Myrtales; family Myrtaceae; genus Psidium; species Psidium friedrichsthalianum. The sequence goes on from JAGVVM010000254.1 coordinate 54,081, forward strand.
CTTATAGGATTTATCCCATCTTAACTTTCGTTAACCCAACCGCAATTTATCTCCAGAGCAAATCGGCTTATTTTATCACGCCATCATACAAGATGTTTTTCTCCTTGATTGATCTGGTGATTTCTAGCTTAATGGTGGCATGAACCCTAGACCGAAGATATAATCTTGCTTCGGTTTCATGGGTCGAGTCTTGCTTGAGTTTGGGGAGAGTAAAGGAAAATTTTGCATAACTTGATGATTTTGGACAAAAAAAAAGGAAAAGAGTTGAAATTGAGCACTCCTTCTGCAATATTTATTGAACATAGTAAAGTAGAATCGTGTTGGCAATAGGGTTAACGCTAAGGGTAGGCTTCTTTGATCTATTTCTTTTTCTCTAAACAAGTAAGATTTTATTGATGGCACGAAAAACAGGTCAGCAACCTGTTACAAGCTCAAGTTTCTAATCAATTGGGAAATTACATAACAAGAAAAGAGAGCATCTTTGAATCTTATCGGGAAAATTACCAAAAAAAAGTCTTAAATTTATTGCAATTGTGTCAATTTAGTCCTAATTTTTTTTTTGGCCGATTCAGTCTTAAACGTTTTGCAATTATGTCAATTCAATCCATCAGACAAAGTTTAGCCAGTTGGCGCTGATGTGGACAGTGGCTGGCCAACGATGAAATATTTTAATATTATTTATGAATTTCTTTTTTTATTGTCTTTTTCCCTTTTTTTATTTTTTTCCCCATTTCCCATTTCCTTCTACTTCTTCACAGGGACACTAGTTGCCGGTCTTCAGAGGGATGCCGGTCGCCAAGATGAGAAAAAAAGAAAAAGAAGAAAAAAAAAAAACAAAAAAAACAAAAAAGGACGAAAAGGCCAGTTCGAATTCATTTTCAGCAGTTATTTCCCGCACGAGCACTTTGGTCGATTTTCATACCTAACTATTTCCACTTCAAAGCGACAAAAAAAAAATGTCACATTCCTATATCACAGAAAAAGAAAAGTCTATGCTAAATAGCGAAAAAAAGGCAAAAACCACTCACGACAAACACTACTACGAGCGCTTTAGGCACGCAGGTCTGAGCTTAAAAATGCTAAGCGACCCCTCTATCAGCAAGCCTGCCACGAGAAAGTCAACCTTATATGGCTTCTTGGCATTGGCAAACCTAGCGAGGTCGGCCGTCCCTCTAGCTGGTCGCCGAACCTCAGCAACCGGCGTCCCTCTGAAGACCGACAACCAGCGTACCAATGAAGAAGAAAAAGAAGGGGAAGGGGAGGAAAAAATGAAAAGGAAAATAAAAAAATTCGAAAATACTATTAAAATTATTTTTTTTGGTCGGATTGAATTGGCAGAATTACAAAAGGTTTAGAATTAAATCCACAAAAAAAAAGTAGGACTGAATTAACACAATTACAATAGATTTGAAATTTTTTTGGTAATTTTCTCAAATCCTACCTCGGCTCTTTTGCTTTTAGGCATTAGAAATTCACTTTCACTATACGGGTTCATTATTGATTTTCGTTTATTTTTGTTTCGACATGCAATGGAAACTGAAGATGTAAAAATTTTTTTGAAGATATGCTGGTGAAAAAAATTATCCGATGTCAACAGACGACGCTGTTGAATCGTATGATTCAAATTGGGGGATCAAACATTTAAAGTTGAGAGATAAGAAGAATGATTTGCCGAGAGAAGCCTAGGAATAAAATCACAGTGGGTGTTTTAGATTTGCAGCACGACACGATTTCGATCTATCAAGTGGCTCTCTCAAGGAAAAAAGGACGGACCTTAAGAAAGATCGAAGGATGCAATGCTTGATGGGAACTTTGGGAGATGGTGGAAATAGAGGAATTCGAACAGCATATCGTCTTCTGGGCTTGGGCTTGAAACGATGTCAAGATGGGCCTCTACTCAGATTTTGGTGTCGGGCCTGAAAGAAGCTCTCGTTTTTTCATGCTGAATAGAAATATGCCGAGCCGAATCTTCTTTATGGTGCGACTTTCATGAAAGTGTTAAGCACCCGAACAGAACTTTTATTGTATGAATACCTTCGAATTTAATGGACATTACACCTCGATAATATAAGGAAAAAAATATTATTAATTGGTCAGTTTAATAAAACCTATGTATCAAATTACATCTAAATTGACAAGTAAGCAACTTGACGTAAGAGCGTTATATTAGATCCAATGAGATGATTAACTTCTTTTTTAAACGAATGCAAAGAGATGTGTCAAATTAAAGTTAAGAGATTTTTTTCTTTCTTTTTAGATAAAGATGTCGATTTCGAGTGCTTGGAAATCTAACCTCTTATTATAATGTTTGATAACACGTGCTGCAATGATATAATTGTGAAAAAAAAATGGGTATAAAATTTTTGAGGGAATTCATTAATCTCGGTCAATAATCAGTAATTACCAACGAAGATACTGCAGGCCAATGGAAAATTTATAGCTTGACGTAAGACTTGACAATTATCGTAAAATATAGCAAAAAAACAAATCCATTTTTTTTGGAAAAAACAAAATAAATATCTAAGTGCCTTTATTGTCTTAAATAAGAGCCTGAAACAGATCTTATTTTAAATAAATGGCTTGAAATGCCCCCATTATTCTAAAAAAGAGCTTGACAAAGAGTATTTTCGTTGTTTACATTTTCTGATTTTTTTTTCCTCTTTTTCGCCAATGGCCTCACCTAGGCAGGTGAGGATCACCTCACACAGCCCTCACTTGTAGTCTGCAAGGCTACCCAATCGTCGTAGGTTGGTCATGTCCCTTCTTGAAGGAAAAAAATCAATCAAACATAAATAATGAAATATTATTGGTCAACACCCTTCTTTAAGATAAGAAAAAATTTCAAATAAAAATTCGAAATGCTCCCATTTTATCAATAAGGGCCTGAAGTAGATCTCTTTTTAAATAACGGCCGGAAATGTCTTCTTTATTTCAAAGAATGGCCTAGCTAAGGGCCATTTTCATTATTTTTTATTTATTTTTCCTTATTTATTTTCTTTTTTCCCATTTCTTAAAGAAAAAAGAAAAAATCAAAGAAAATAAAAAAAAAAATTCCTTGGTCAAGCCCTTCTTTGAAATAAAAGGGCATTTCAAGCTCTTATTTGAAATAAGATTCACTTCGAACTCTTGTTGTGAAAAAAATTAAAATATTTCAGGCTCTTATTTGAAATTATTTCTTGAAATAATAAGGGTATTCTATTTTTTATTTGAAATAAAATTTATTTTTAAAAAAAATTGATGATACTTCGGACTTTTTCTTTTAAATCAGGGGGATCAACATTACTTCGTCAAGGCCAAGGACAATAAAGTAATACTATCTCGAGTGACCCGAACCAAAAGAAACCACCAGGCCGCAAGCTTAGACGATGGATCTGCTGCGCAACGCTTACTCAAATTCCGACGACGACGACGAGAAGAACCCGAACCCGCACCCTCACATCCCTTTCGCCTCCTCCGAAGGACCCAGACCGAAAACCATGCAACTCCATCCCCAAATCCAATCCCTCTTATCCTCCTCCGGCGGAAGCTCCTGTCCATGGCAGATATGTATCCAAGAGGGAGCGAGCCCTCCGGGTTTGGGTTCACCATCCACTAAGGTTCGTTGACCAGAAAACACCGACCTTCAGCTTCACTTCTGCCGCTGGTAAATGTCGTAACTCTGTCTCGAGCCTTTCGTATTCCCCCGTTCTTGTTATGTTTTCACAAGAGTCTCTGTTTGGTGAGAATGCTGGGGGACGATGCATAATTGAGAGTGGTGGTGGATTGTTGGCGTAATTGGATAATTCCCATGTCAGGTGATTGGAAAAATGAGCAAGCCCGGGTTCGGTAGCAATTACGCCCCTGCTTTCTCAAGCTGTCACAACTTCCCGTTGAAGATGGACGGTTTTGTAGGAAGGCTTGAGTCACGTGGGTCATGCCATTGAAGCTATGGCAAAGCGTAAAATTGAGCATAGGGAAAACAGGTAAGAGAATCCAATTTGGTTTCATAGTTATCAAAGTCCTATTTTAATTATCGGGACTAAGGAAAGAGAGACTGATGATTAATATTAGAGAGAGGTGCTAAGGACTTCTTGGAGATGTTTGTAGAGGAATTTGGAAAAGAAAGGCATGCGGAGTTAAACATATATGAGAAATAAAGGACATCTTTAAATGCTTTGGCCACTGAACATTCATTGAAAACATACCCAACCATCGGTGACCCAGCTGGTTTGCGCTCTGGTTACTTTGTTCACGAAGATTCTGCGTTTCGAACCTCCTGGGTGCCGGTGTTTAAGCGAGGGTCGTGGTGGTGGGATGCTGCGTCTAGGCCCTCCCGGAGTTAGTCGAGGTGCGCGTATCCGTACGGACAGCCTGCCCTGAACACCTTCGATACCAAACAAAAAAAAAAAACATTCATGGTGAAAACCTCACATACTGTCATTTTGATAGATCGCTAATATACAAAGTTTAAGCAATGTACTAAATTGTCTGAATGCCAATTTTTCGACCTTAGGTGTGCCTTTTATTCTGGATTTTTCTGAAACTACTGCCGGCTTGAATGGCAACACGGAGGATTGAGATTGATGTAAGTCAATTCTCAGGCGTATTGTTCATCCTTTGGCAGTAATCCTCATCCGTTGCTGCTACATGAATATCACTTTCTGATGTTGCTTCCTCTAGCTTGTTGTGAATCATATCTATCTCACTGGTGGGAACATGAGATCATAACATTATGCTTTTCCTGCTGTTAGTTTTATGTATGGGAAGTGTATTGGATTCAGACCTACCATCTGATGTTGTATCACTGTTGAGAGCAATCAACAAAGGGTCATGGCGTCCTGGTCCAAATACAAGAAAGGTATCTAATACCTCTAAAAGGGCATACTAAAGTGGCTGTCACAACAACGAATCCAATGGTCAGAAAGTCATGTAAGATCTGGCTATGTCAGTTTTCTGCCATCACGTGCTTATACATATAGGATTCATCTTTGTTAGTCCTCAAGAAGATGGTTGGTCTAGGACTATGTATTTTGAGCTTACTTTGTATGCACTTATCATTGAATCATGTTCCCCGAGCTGACTTATCGACCACGTTACCTGACTCATCCCTAGCATCTTCAATTTGTGACTTCTTCAGCACAGCTTGGACGTGAATTAAAGAATAATTAGAAACTTTTACATTTGGTCATCCCATTTTATCCACTAGTTCTTGAACTGTTGTGTTAGTGACTCCAAGGATCAGGTGTTTCTTAGAATGAGTTGTGAATAGAGTGAAGAACAGAACACAGTTGAGAAAGTTGGTTTCTCTGACTGATAACCTTATCATTGTTTTCTTCTTGACATTCCCTATGATCCTGTGGTTTCATATCTGGGACAATTGATTATGTCTAAATTTTCTGGGCTCATAGGCCCAAATTAGAGGGGAACTTGCAAATGCCGATCCATGTGTGCATGTTGGCACAAATAAACAAACTTTATTCAATGAGAACCTGCTTTTGTCCGACTATAAGAGCTATCACGACTATAACAGGATCAAATTTTTCATTACTTCATTTTAGAGGTCAATGCATGAGTTTAAGGTTTCAGTAACAATGCATTCTATGTGGTGGTCTCATTATGTAAAGACCCAAACGTGAGCACCCCCCACACCGGCTGGAGGGGGCGTTTGGACGGCGGACCTGTGTGTGTGCCGTGTTTCTCTGGTTAGGTCGCGCTGAGCTCGGTAGTCGTTTCAGTCGAAAAACC